>JACJUY010000109.1:120661-216233 GCA_014220935.1 Platorchestia sp. MABIK | reverse complement strand
GTGCAGTGCACTGGGGTATTGCGTGCAGTGCACTGGGGTATTGCGTGCAGTGCACTGGGGTATTGCGTGCAGTGCACTGGGGTATTGGGTGCAGTGCACTAGGGTATTGCGTGCAGTGCACTGGGGTATTGCGTGCAGTGCACTGGGGGTATTGCGTGCAGTGCACTGGGGTATTGCGTGCAGTGCACTGGGGGTATTGCGTGCAGTGCACTGAGGTATTGTATGCAGTGCACTGGGGTATTGGGTGCAGTGCACTAGGGTATTGCGTGCAGTGCACTGGAGTATTGGGTGCAGTACACTGCAGTATTTGGTATAGTACACGGGAGTTTTTGGTGTGGCACACTGGAGAATTTGATGTGGAGTATACGATGAGGCACACTGATACACATTGAAACACGCGCATTTGCATCGCAAAACCCAGTCAAATGCCTGTGCATTTAAGTAAGAACCAAAACGCACGTATGATTCAGGGAGCATCACTAACAAACATTGACGTGCATGGTTTGGCGTCCACCCACCAACATATACATGTTTGGCAGAGCATTAGTCCTGTCCATTGATTCATAGAACACCTTGCTTCCTTTCTTAAAGGCCTATATGTGTTTTTCCCATCAAAACAAGTTATTTTCGATTCCGGAAAATGTACCTGATCATTATTATTGTGTTGCTTAGTTTGAGAAAACCTAGCTACAACAAAAATGACCTCAAAAGAATAAAATGAAAAGACTATTTAATATGGTCGCCGAAAGCGGGAAATTTAAGCATAAAAAGTGTTCCAACACAAGCTGCCCTACACATAAATAGAGAAAATCAGAAGGAATGAGGAAGAAAGACAAAAAGAGATAATGAAGAAGGCATGAAAAATGAAAGAAGCGCAGTGATCACAAAAATAGAACTGCCGAAGGCCTATCTATAGCTGAGGTAACCTAACAGCGTCCCCCTTGGGGGCGCCGGTCACCGGCGAGGACAGGCAATCCTACCTAACCTAATTTTATTGTCAGTCCTAAACTCCCTGAGAGGATCACAATGTGGATTTGAATTCAGGGATATACGAATGAAAAAGTAACCTAAATAAAAAATATGTTTTGAGAGTTCAGAATAGGTGGTAATCAAAGGTTTAAATGTAAAGTGGAAATATTTATGTGTAACAAAAAAAAAAAAAGATTCGCTAACAATGCAACAAAAATACCTACAGATAAAACTCAAATTTAAAAACATGAAATCACAATCCATCTTTGAAGAAACCAAACGGACTTATTTAATACATTGACTGCGATGGATAAAACTGAAATTCAATATTTAACGAAAATTTAAAGTCAAAAGTTGTTAAAAATTTATAAATAGCAAACATTAACTGGGTATACTGAATACCATTAATTTGAAAAGATTGGTAACAATTTTTCAAAGGACCCATCGATGGGTCGTTTCGCAGCAGGAAAAACTTAAGCACGACCCACCGGTGGGTCGTATCGCAGTCAACATGTTAACTAGTTAACTTTGAGATATAGGTGAAAGTTCCAAGCAGCCTCAATAAGTTCAGAAAACCCTGATCGGATAGGCTGACCAACACAGCACATCATCATTTAATGTCCCACCCATCAGCTGCACATTAATATTTACAGGGAAATGGCTACGAGAGTCGAATCGAATCAAGAGACTTTTTTACTCTTTCAGGTAAGAATCACAAACTACCTTCAATTGAAAACTCAAAAACACGTTATTCCCAAACAAATAACCGTTTAAATTATTTGTTGTTTAATTATTTGTTTAAAAATATTGGTTTATGCAGAGGAGAGATACTACTATACCACCATACAACTTCAAAAGTACTAGAACAGCAGTTTTTCTCCCGTCCCTTTCGAATAAATACTATTTGATTCTATCAAGAATGAATTCAACCCCTTAAATTCTAGGAAATTCTAGGAAATATTATTATCGTTATTATAACTGTTGTTGTTGTCCTGAAATCAAACAATAATAATTCCAGTCCCCTGTGCGAAGAAAACTTAGTTCTACTACATGTCAAAGCCTTCCCAGAATTGAACCATTGCCTATAAAGGAAAATATTTCCTAGAACTGAATATTATTGCCAACAAGTTCAAATATTACCGAGAGCAATGCAATTCCCGATACAGATCAATTTTTCATGCGAAGAAATCATTTTCAAGAGGAAAATATTTTTTAGGTTCAAGGGATTTCCTATACGGTCCAGTATTTCCTAGAGCAAGTTATTTTCGATTTAAATCGATTTGAAAGTCGATGCCAACACAATCAGTAAAAAGAAATTAGATCATTTCCTAATACAACTCTAGTTTTGTAAAGCAAACATAGCTTAGAAAATTTGGCGAAAGGTTAAGCTTCCGGTTTATTGGCCACTAGGTATGAAAAACAAAACGTAAAATTCTGCATTGCACATCAAACCCGAACTAATAAGATGCACTTAAGATGCTGAAACATTTTCAGCACAGTTTCGTCACTAAACGACACGATGCCAAGTGACATGCGTGGATCAAGCCGTCTGAACTTACAAGAATACAAACACGTGTTGAACTTCGAACATTTCCTAGCTCAAGCAGTTAATTAATTAACACGTTAACTGCGTCTGAGCGGTTACTACGGTCGGTTTGATTAGGTTGGAAGAAGCCGTATTAATGAAAAACCATCTTTTCTGCTCGAATACATTTTTTACCTTTCTAAGAAGTGCGAAGAAAACAATTGCACGATAATATATGTTACCATATACGCTCAAAAATTTTTCATAATAGGTAACTAAATAGTTGAAATGTTATTAATCTATTCCGGTACATAAATGAGTAATTTACCTAATGGTACACATTTGTACCAATACGCGGTAAACTGGTTAATTGGAGATCTACCAAGTCAAACTAGACCGAAAATTTGGCAGGCAATCCAGCAAGTGCACATCTATACCAGTGCACCAAGATTCCATACGACAAATGATGTCAATGTTGGGCAGAATGAGCGTTGACTGAAAAAACGAGCAAACAGAAAACGCTTGAACTCCAGCTTTATAGCAGCAAATGACGCAGACACGTCCGTGTTCAAAGCTAAAGGCCCCAACGCTTCATTTCCAGGCACTCTAAAATGTGAGCCAATGAGAGGAGAAAAAGATATGAACTTTGAGAGGAATATGTAAATTAATTTTACCGAGTTACAACGACGACTAATTGATGTTCCTTGAAGAGAGTTTACACTGCTCTCCAGGCACTTTATTTCTGTTTGTCCTGGGCTTTAGAAGCTGTAGGAGTTGCTCCTTAGATCAACAAAGCTCTTTGGCGTCAATTCAGTCCGCTGTGGCGTAAGCGGTACGTCAAAAATTAGGTGGTTGGTCGGTAGGTAGATAAGCAGGCGTGCCGTGCTCAGGATACATACCGAATTGATCCATATTAAGTTACGATTCCGCTTCAAAAAACACTATCCACCTCACTTGGATAACGTCAAAGGAGTTTCAGAAACCATCATTTCTTAGAAGGGCTTGTATATACACCTCCTATCAGACTTCAACAGTGGAAAAGAAACTTGAGCTTACAATTCATATTACTTAATTAGCTTCTGCAAATGTAAAATTGAAACTTGGAGTGTCTAAATAATTTCGAACGTATTAACTAACACAGATTCTCAATCCGTCTCCACGATTTCTACATGTCTCAGGCATAAATTAGTGAAATTTTCTCCATGAAAATTTAAAACGCATGTTGAAATAATGAAAAAGACTCGCTGTATTCAATTATCTTTTTTAATAGGTCACACAGCTCAATGTATGCACTTTCAGTTCAACTAACGGCCGGAAGGTCAGAGCCTAGAAAGCTGAGAAATCTCTTGGTAATAAAGAAAGCGATCCTCTTTTGAACAATCGCAAGAGATAGGAAATGGCACACCCGAAAACATACTAACAAAAGGAGGTACCAGAGGAAATGCAGGAGCAATTTTTAGGAAGTTGTCCGAGAGGACATGAGAGAGAAAGACGAGAACGGGAATGAAGGGGCGCATCATAATCCCTAGCTGCAGCATCAAGAGAGAGGCTGAAGTGCTTCTGCGTGTAGTAGTGGAGGCCATTGTGCTCTCGCGTACCATTGAAGTGCAGGAATACAATGTCCCGTGGCCGTGCCGTAGGCCCAACTTATGGAGTACTATTGTTGCACGAGTCTCCTACAAGGGAGGCAAATGCTTAACATTGCTACACATGCGAGAAAGTTGCCGGCAATACGAGTCTCGTTATTGCCGTCCAGTTGCAGCACTCGAGGGCGAGAACGGCAACGAGCGCATCCAGCACCTCCAAGGCTACAAACGTATCCAGGAAGCGCAAAACGCGATTTGTCCACCGCAAAGTGAACATTCTACACGGAGACCCGAGAACAATTAAAGTATCTTCACTGCTGCGCCTTATAGCGTTCGAGTAGTAATATGGACGCCATGATGCAAATGATATTAGCTTTGAAATTCTCAGCATTTGAAAGGAAAGAATGTTTTTTTTTGTTTTCTGGCGAGCGCATAAGGTAGGAAAACGAAGCACAAATTATCAGATTAGATTGCAAGTTAGTTCGAGCTTCCTAACCATAACAAAGGTGTTCGCAGAGCATAAAGAGGAGGTACCATTTAATATGGAACCAAAGGAACAGGGAATTTTCTTACAAGGTGCTTCCACAACACTGTGGATAGAAAATATTAATATTGAAAAACGTTCATGAAACAAGATCAAAATTGAAAATAGTAATATGCGCTGAAAGAATGACAGCAGTGAATTGAAAAAAGTAATACGTTACGAAACAAAATCTCTACCAACAAAAAGAAGGCCCATCTAACTATCAGCTCGGAACCTCATATCATCCCCCGGGGGCGCTGATTCCCATTACTACGAAAGTGAGGGCACAAAGTGATGTGACTGAAGTGTGCGAAGTTGAACGAATCGTGAAATGCTTGAATCACTATTCGCTCTAATCTCTCCTGTTACATGTAGACGACAATAATTATGCTTCACTCAGTACTTCACGTTGAAAAACTGCAAGTGACAGCTTGCGCAATATAATGACAGTCCATCGGAAACCGTAACAAATAAGGGCAATTGTACGGTAATTTTCTACGATAAAGCTCACATTATGTGACACAGAGCAACGGAACCACTTATTATACAGACCTGTCTATCTCAATTCTTGCCATTTCCGCAGATGAAGACGGCCACGTCAGCAGGGCGCAAGTGAGCTCCGAATTGTTAGGAACCGGTGACGGATATGTCGAACAATTCGTTGCGACGTCGCTCGAAGTAAACGTCTCCTGATGGCGCAATAAAAATCAAAGGGACCATCTTTCACAGAGGACGTCAAACCGAAGAGAGCTAATGATGTCAGCTCAGAAGATCGCCTCTGGAATATCAATTAGCTCACAACTGGACGACATCATCTCCATGAACATACGAGTTCGGAGAACCGAGCGCTCAACCGAAGCTGTGGGCTGCCTCTGCAGAAAAAGAACGCCAGCAGGCAAAGGCTGGTAAGTAAGTACGACTACCAACAACTTAGGTGTTTTCTTATTCTATTACAAAGCGAGCTAGCTGGCTTCATTAATAATTGCTGTGCGGGGCAGGCCTGGAAAAAAAGGTAGCGAATGTTTGGAGTCTGGCACTTTCTTTTATTGCCCGACTGGAACGACTCTTTCTCCCCAGGCGCCGGTACGGAAGAACACTAAGCGGCGCAACTGCAAAGAGTTACACCTCAGGATTGATGCACCTGCAATGGACCACCGCCACGCAAAAAGCACTCGAGCAAGGGCGGAAATTCTGCTCCTTTAAAGAACGTTTGCCGAGCATTAGCTAAATGAGGAACAGATGAGAATTGCCAATCAGGAAAGATATAAAATGAGAGAAGTATATATAGAGAATAATTAAAATATCTGAGCACGCACAAGTCAACAGAATAGTTGGAAAGATACGATCACAGTAAATATTGAACAATCGTCAGTTTAACATCATAAGTATAATAAGCACCTATAGATTAGATGATAGTTCAAGACTCCCAATCCAGAACATAAGCGTTTCAAAGAGAAACAATTATCATTTAGTTTAGAGTTAAGGGAACGCGGACTCTATGCACAAGGTGTAAAGAAACAGTAAGTCGATTCAGAAGTTCATGAAACAAGACATAAGTTGAAGAAGAAAGTAGTAGGTGCTGTAAAACAGGACAGTACTGAAGCGAAAAAAGATGCTCCGCAACAAAACAAAAAATCCATTCCATTTTAACAAAAAGGAAAGCCTACCTAACCTATAGCTCGAGATCTCATATATTCCCCATAGGAGCGCTAAATCCTATAGATACAATAGTTGAATCATTCTGGGGGGAGAAAGCACCTATGCAAATAGCAATAATCAGTGGAACAAATGACTATATATTTGGAAGTATGAGTTTATAATAGTTCAGGTCTCTAGCTGCATTGTTAGGAGCATACTAAAGCAAGGAAGCTCACATGAACTGCCCGATCACAATCATAAGTAACGATCAATGTGATACATAAATTGAAAATTGTACAGATGAAACTGAAGGGAGCCCAAACCACAGGCGTTGAACATAAAAAATAGAACTGTTGTATTTCAAATCAACTTTTAGGGAAGACCATTAATACAGGCATGACGAAAAAATCCCCCACACACATCTCAAGTGAAATAATGTTCCTAAAACTTTAAAGTGGATATTTTATACAATGAACTTCTAATGGACTGAGGAGAAAGGAAGATTTAACATCATCAGTAAAATGTTTTTCCCGGGTCAAATCATACATGGATGTACTTCCATGAGAATCAAACTTGATTCAAAGGTCATCGAATATTTTAGATCAGACAGATTTAATTCCTGGACGTGAAATTTGTTTCATAAAGACTGAACAACACGCATAAACTAAATACTCCCGTGACACTTCCGAACATAACTTTAATGAAACAGACGCCCAAATATCAGACGGCGCAGAGGTGATTTGAAGCGCCACCAGCTGGAAGGACAGAAGTCATGCATAACACCAAAGCAGTCGCGGGCCATTCGATGGCACAATAAGATCACATAACTTCACTGGCAGAAAGTCGATGGGCGCAGGAAGCCAGACATGGACTTGGCGACGATTAAGCAACTTTTCGAAGCGAGCGAGCGTATAAGGGAGCCCCGCAGTTGCTCTTTCCGCTTTAATGACTCAAGTTTCGTAATCAAGTAACAGCCATGAAGACTCCCGTGCGAAATAGCAGATAATTAGGCGCCCCTTTGAATTATTCTCTATCAATAAAGCGCCTCGGCAGAGCCTCCATAACAGCCGTCTGAGTTCATGTTAGAGAAGTTGGGACCATTTCGAAGTCTGAGCCAAACATTTGAAAGCTGGAGGAGGATGTGTTTAGGATTCTGAATATCACTGTACTAATTCAAGAGGAATGAAATGTCAAGGAAACAACACGTTAACAAAATTAGAAAAATGTCGTGGTTTACGCTTCAGCTACCCTACGTCGTGTTTAAATAAACGTTACGAAGAAGGGTTCGTTTGGCCAACGATCACCTTCGAAAAAGATCCGCCATCGCAAATATATTCTCGTCGATAAGCACAGCATATGCTTGGCTCTACGAACATCGCAGCCAACGGTTACTACAGTACGTCGAGAAGCGTCGTTTGAAAGCTAACCCACCCTGACACCCCCACTCTGGGAGTGCCGCGTCACCAGCGTCTTGAGGGAGCTGCACTGCCGAACACTTCCATCTCTCTTCATATAATTCAATTCTTTCCGTAGACACTTAGAGTCCCGTCCATTCTATATGAATAACCTGTTAATTAATATGCAAACTTAATCTAATCTGATTATCTGACGACACTTGCTATTTCCGATATATTATTAACGTGAAGGATTGTGAACGAGGACACGTTTGTTCTCAGGCGTAACAGAGACGCCGAAGCTGCCACGTCTGGGAGGCTACTTGAGAGCATTACTGCGGCAGCGTTGTGATAGTGAAGTAGAGGTTGTGCTTCTGTCCGCTACCCTCGCGGGTATGCGAGGCGACTATCATTGTAGTCATGTATTGGCTAATTTGGTTTAATCGCCAATCTGGAATATGAGTGCAGATAAGTATCTATCAACATGTCATCCACTATTATCATTCATATCTTGCTATTTCACGTCTAGGCTAGTTGGAATTCGCCTTCCGTGTACGAAGCATTATTCTGTACCTAGGATGTATACGTAAATTCATTTAATGTATTATATAATCTGTTTCGCTGACTGATCCAGCAACGAGGCCTCACCTCGATATGAGCTTATTATAAATAAATTCCTGTCCATCGATTGTGTTAACTAATTTGAATCAGAAGACGTCATTATTTAAAGTCATCATTTTAATATTAAATTACTAATTTGGAAGCCTGTTTATTTAATCCCTTTTAATTATTTACCCTATAATTATCAGAAATAAATGCCATCAGAAAATATTAATGACAGAGTAACATCAGAAATATACTGAAAGATACGTCATCGGAAATAAATGACTTATGAATTCGATCAAAGAACTAACATCGAGTAAGGATCATTATAAAAATATACAACAGAAAAAGGGTGGAAAGTTCGATGACGATCGCTTATGATAGTCATAAAGGTTTTGTGGAGCACGAAGACTAGCAAAAAAAACAAATTGAGCAACTTGAAGTGCAGAAAATTTTGACTTCCAGCACTAAGATTAAACTTTAATGCCAGAAAATTTTAATTCGGGTGAAAAAGCTAGGCACCCTTACCCTTACTAGTATGTATCAGTGTTAGGACTCAGAAATACAAAAATTTCGTACTTTATTGAAATAGAACAACGCATTATGTTCAGAGACGAACATGGCTCATTTGTGATAGGTACACTATTCATCAACCTTTGGTAACGATATACGCCAATTTTATCACGTTATAAGTGAGATTTGGTTTGCCTGTTCAAAAATGCACTCTACGGCAGGAGCGCCAGCACAAGTTCACATTCGTCACCCTTCCAGTGATATGCAATGACAAACTTGAAGGCGCTGTTACAATCATATCGGTTGCCTCTTGATAACGAGCAATTTCCAAAAAAATGAGTTGTCGTAGCGGTACCGGTGGCAGCTTATTTTATTTTAATTCGTCTAGGTTTAGCTATAGCTGGTTTAGCTGGTTTGCTGGTTTAGCTGGTTTATCTTTAGCCAGCTCGTTTAGGTTTAGCTCGTTTAGCTGGTTTGCCAGCTGCACCGCTTCAACTGCGTAAACTGTTCAAAATTTCGGCTTCATGTTGATTGTCTTGATAAAGAAAATTCAATTGAACTTAGAGAAGAAAGCGGATCCTTGAAAAATTTTTTGCAGTGTCTTAATGTTATTGTCCAAACGCGGCTGGTGTCAACATGGTAATGCAATAGCGTTCAATAAAACATTTTTGCAGAATTTAACACAACACTAAAAATGTGCACAACAGAACAAAAGAATAATACAACGTTTTTGCACGAAAATAGCGGCCGCAGCTTCGTTCGTATTACGCCAATGATTTGTTACGCATTTCAAGACATGACTTTTACCATTGAGAACAATACTTTCAAGCTTCACTGTCATTTGATGAAAAACTTGTGAACACCAGCATATTGCGTGTTCTGTTTTTGTGATGATAAATGCATGGGTGTTTATGCAATTTTCCTGCTTTGCGTAACAATTCTGTTTACGGATGGGTGGAAATAGCGCTCCCAGTAGAGCACATCAATAGCAAATCGAACTTCGATCAAAATTCCGCTGAGAAAACCACCCTGAGAAAAAAGGCAATTACAAAATGTATGACGAATATGGTCAACAATATTAAACTTTGCTAAAAAAACATAAAACCAGTTCACGTCGAATTCCACGTACGAGAAGCAAATAACAGTAAATTACGTGCGAAACAAAGAAGTCCAAAGAGCTCTGCAGAATTCAAAAAAGTAGTAAAAAAAAAGTCAAAGTCAAATTCGGGGAATGAAATTTTTGTCGCCGTTGTCGCAGTCAATGAGCACGCCAGCAAAAAGCATTCGATTCAATCAAAGAGGTAGGAAAAACTAGCGAGAGGAATACGGAAAGTTGAACCTGCTCGCCAGCGATCGAAAGACGTGACTTCGTCGCAGCGCCGCATGGCGATCTGTGCGGGGAACCGTGGCGTGCGAGACAGGACGGTGCAGAGCGGCATACCGTGTCTCTGGTGCGTAATGCATGCGTGGCTGTGCTCGCAGCAACTTGCCTTTTTCCTGGGTATGAACTCAACTTGCTAGTTTCATACGTTTCCAACGGAGCAATGGATGACAATTACTAGCAGGAGTGATATGCAGGAAGCCTTCAATTTGCTTTGGGTGTGGATAAGTAAACCGTTGTAGGTTTTACAGAGGTTCGTGTGCACATCCTTTTTCTGTAGATTTCAGCTAACTCGTTGTTCTAGAGAAACCGAGGCTTTGGAAGACACAACAAACTTGTTTTATACAAGTCGTTCCGATCTAACCGTTTTTAGAGTTGAAAAAGAGAAGGAAGTATACACATGCTTCATTCAGCATGAACAATAAATAATGCAGCCAGTTTCGGTTGTTTGCTATTAGTAACTAGCAAAATGCATTACGCATATGATATTAAGGTACAAATGAGGAAAACAATTAATACTAATGATAAACTGAACAGCCCGTGGAGACAAGAACGATGCCAGCTCGCAAGTTTGACTTTTCGAACAAAAAAGCCGCGACGAACTCTCGACTTGAACTTCATGTAACTTACAGTTAGCAGCAGGTAAAATTTTCTAACGGAGGAACCGGGAAGTTTAGTTTAATAGATAATCGCTAAACAAGAAAACAATATTCCTACTAACATGGTAATTGAGGCCGTTAAAGGTTAAGCATCGGAGTAACTCCCGAGAGCGGGTAACCGCAGCGGCGAGAGGGCGGAGCACAAGTAGACCGCTAATGTATGCCGCCCTACCCGGCGCGCACAATTAAGGAGGGTGTTTGTTCAGCACGCGCGACACACTAAATGAGACCTGGTGCCTGACGAATGGTTATCAAAACATGTCTGTGCTGCTGCAGGCCATGTTTCATTCGTCTTCCTACAAGGAGAGCCTGCGCAAACGCACCAAATGACTACGCCAAATTAAAAAGGATGAAACGACCTGAAATTTTAACAAAGCATCGTCGTGTTATCACGCTCATTGTTTCATTAATTTACAGGGGAATTTAACCCACCGTAACTACTCAAAACTCCGTTGCACGGAAGGTCGGCATAGAGAACTAGAAAAACTGAAAAATAAATCCTACACAAATGCGAAACATCAATAACGGCCTTGTGCGGCGAGTCGTCAAGGATACCGACAAGGAGCGTAAATTTTAATACGGATGACGATGAGGACGGACACTGTTCGCCTTCTTCACTCTTTTCCTAAGTAGAGCGCGAAGTTCCTTAGTTCCACTGAGGAGTCTCCTCCTATCCCTACAATGCATTCCCTGCTCAGTTATTCACTTTTTTGTGGGGGCTAATAATGCACCAAACTACGGTGCATAAAGCACCAGCAGCTCAGTGCACAAAATACTGTACAACCAGACACGGCGCACCAATATTCAGTGTGTTGTCGAACTACGGTGCACCCAATACGGAGCACCAGTACAAGCCTCACGTGGGCCGCCAAGCAGCACAGAGGAGTGACGAGTTCGATACCATTAGTTCAGCGAACACATCCGCTTTAATTAGGTCAAGCCGAGATAGGGTCAGGAGTCAGTTCTTTCTCATGAGATTAGACTGGCTTACACAGCGAATGTTTCTGAAAAACTGCAAAGCTTCTAAACTTGAATTGATCTTTCTGTCCACACCACAAAAAGGCTTCAAAGTGGGATTTAAAATGATTGAGTTGAAGAAGTAAATGATAAAGGTGAAAAAAGATAAACCGTACCGATGAGATATGGGTTCTTGTCTCTGAATATAGTGATGCATATTGATGCGAAAACAAGCTAAGCGTAAGAGAAACGTACGAACGAAGAAACGATCTCCTTTTCCAGAGTAAATCAGTTTGAATCGCAACCACCGTTACGGAAAAAGAGAGGAATCTAAAAATTTCGTCAAGAAAGAAAGCCGAGAACCTGCTGCGCTTGCGCGCGCGTCCCCAGCAAAGAGCGCCGTCCATATTTGCCACTATCAAATCTTGCCAAGAGCCCCAAGAAAGCAGTCATTAAAGCGGAGGGTGTCACAACAACTTAGTGCCGGGCGATGATGTACGCAAGTGCAGGGCCATCATATATATTTATACAATCCAGGGCGCGACCCAAGCGCCTGGCCCATATGGTGTAACTAATCTGCATTCCTCTACATCGCGGTCGATAATAAACTAAAGCGCAGGAGAGACAATTTAACGATATAATTGATTCTTTGCTACAAAATATAGCTTTAGAACATTAAGGCGAACTCTGCAGTATGAACGGAGCATCATTGGCGGCGACCTGAAACTTACGCGCTGCGACTCGTATCTTGAATACCGACAGCAGCTTACCTCACCATCGGACACCCTCACAATTTATGGAGCAATTTGGTGAATTTAATATCACACCTCGGTCAGTTGGGTCTGTGTTGTGGCACCAACCGGCAGCTGGTGAATCAAAAGAACAGGCTGGGAGCACATCATTTACATATGCACAAGTCACAGACAGAAACGAGCATTCATTGAGAAATATTACAGATAAATTGCATGGCCAGTTCATTTTTGACTTCATGATGGAACACGACACAAAAAACGCATGCTCGAGCTATCGTTACGACTTGACTTGGAAGGGGGAACATGATAACTTGAAAAAAATCTCTTACTTGCTTCCTTATCAAAAGCTTTCACCAACACAAGATGAAACTTTTCAGATTATGAAACACGTTCTTTTACAAAGAACAGCTACGTCGAATAATTCGAGAGTTAACCCCAAAATCGACACAGCAAATTTTTTCCTCTGATTATAATTAACTTGAGCCATAAGCTCAGAGTCTGCGCATAAATACTGACATAAAACAGTGAAAAAGAATAGGAAAGAAGCACGAGAGGTGACAAAATCTGCGCATAATAAAGCAGGAACACCTGCTACAAAATATGTCCAAAGAGCCCTTCAGCCCGCGTCAACAGACCATTTGAAGCTATCTGCAGCCACAGGGACAATAAAACCTTTAAGTAATAGCGAAAGCTTCAAAACAAAGTAACTTCGCCAATTTACTAGATAAATATTACCCTCTACGGTAAAACAAACGCTCATCTTACGCATCCATGCGCGTTGAGGTTAATTGCTTCAGAGAAAACTAAACTGACGACAAAATAAGTTTGACAGCGTCGGAGCTTTGATCAACGTTTCCAAGCGGCGAATGAATGAGTTTCAGGCCTCGGAAAGATTGCGAATATCACAAACAGGGTAAAAGAATATACATACTCAACATAAGAGTGTTTAAATCCACAAAACCGATGAAGAAAACGAGAACATAATTAAGGAGGTAAGGAGGGCTCAAGCGACAAAATGATCCTAAAAACTCAGCGTAATTGAGATGAACTACCTTCCCATATTGAATATTTGTCTGACGTACGTTTGGTTTTGATCGAGAGGAGCTGTCCTGAACGGTTGTGCAGTCACACTAAACACAGCGCTTCACACCAGCTGAGAAGTATAGGAGAACACTACGATCAGCCAGTGCAGTCACACAAAACGCAGAGCTTCACATCAACTGAGAAGTATAGGAGAACACTACGATCAGCCAGTGCAGTCATACAAAACGCAGAGCTTCACATCAACTGAGAAGCATAGGAGAACACTACGATCAGCCAGTGCAGTCACACAAAACGCAGAGCTTCACATCAACTGAGAAGTATAGGAGAACACTACGATCAGCTAGTGCAGTCACACAAGACGCAGCGCTTCACATCAGCTGAGAAGTAGGAGAACACACGATCAGCTAGTGCAGTCACACAAAACGCAGAGCTTCACATCAACTGAGAAGTAGGAGAACACTACGATCAGCTAGTGCAGTCACACAAAACGCAGAGCTTCACATCAACTGAGAAGTAGGAGAACACTACGATCAGCTAGTGCAGTCACACAAGACGCAATGCTTCACATCAACTGAGAAGTAGAACACACGACCAGCTAGTGCAGTCACACAAAACGCAGAGCTTCACATCAGCTGAGAAGTAGGAGAACACTACGATCAGCTAGTGCAGTCACACAAGACGCAATGCTTCACATCAGCTGAGAAGTAGGAGAACACTACGATCAGCTAGTGCAGTCACACAAGACGCAGCGCTGAACATCACCTGAGAAGTGCGACACTAAGGCAGGATAGGTTCGCGAAGAAGATTGTCGACACTTTCTCTCAACTAAGCATCGTCTGTGCAGGGTCTTCATTTGAACAAATAGCTTATTAAAATCGGGTGTATTGTAACTTACACCGAAAACCAGATTTTCTAATCTTCGACAATTTTGCTCCACAGAAGCACGCGCAATAAAACACAAACAGGTCCACCTGAAGCAGGCTGTATTCAAGTCGCCTAAATCTTTCAGATCTACACATTTAAACACCACGCGATGAATCAGAACATTTTGACCAAAGCTTAAATCAACCCAGCAATTTCATATACATTTTAACTTGCACTGAACTCATTCTTGGCCTGTAACTGGTAAAAATAATTAAACGAAAAAATTTTGGAAACCCTTTGTCTTCTGGTAATTTACCACCTTGACACAAGTGGACATTCTGAAGTAATTCGAAATATTTTGAAGCCCAGAAGCATTTTAAAAGCAACAGCATTTCGAAAAAGCTAGAATAATTTTTTCAAAAATTAGATATATACTTCTGAGCACACGCCACGCGAATGAAAACTTACAAGAGTTCACGGAATGTTTTTTTTTTTTCAATTTTGTTGGAAGCTTTTTTATTGAGTGCGCAGTTATTTTGAGCATTAGAACTTATCGTGTAGTCGCGCATCAAAAATTATTGTTCTGGAACACTTGACGCACGTGAGATACTACACAGCTATTGTAAAGTGTCCGGTAAATATTTCATTACGGAGTGGGCACTGCAACATTCAGTCACCATAGCAAGAGAGAAAGAAGTTCGTATTTGAACACAAAACATTGGCAGCAAGAGATGAATAGGCATTTCAGTTTTGCAATTATTTAAGAGCAATGGGGGATATTTAGAGGGGCCTGTAGAAGCTGGACGGGTACCTCTCGATGCTCAGCAAGATTTTAATGCGACGCAATAAAGTACATCAGAAATGGATTATAAATACAACATGAATTACTCGAAAGCGACCAAGAATTCCACAAGCATTTCAAAATTTACGATAAAAGTGTAATAGAATAACTTTTTTTATTCAGTGTGGCGTTCCGAATCCCTTATCAACGACCGACATGCACTTGTTCTCAAGCTTCAATGACATCTGCAGTCGCGATGTATAATTTTTTCTGCAACATTGGTGAGACGCAATTATCTTAACAGCCGTTGAACTAGAACGTAGAAGCAACACAGAATTCCTTGCAAGTTCTTCCAAAGCTGCACTGTGGCTGGAGAACGACACAGCTAGCAGGCAGGCAGGTAGGCTGGGAGTACGCGTCGGAGAGTGACGGAGCATTACACCCAAGGAAGGAAGGCTTCCTCCAAGTAAGCTTATCAGGGTGGGCGCGAACAGGTTTTCCACATTTTATAAATTATTCTAAACGGCGCCTCCAAACCCGACGCGAGTGACGGAAGAGGGCAGGCACCTGCCGTAGAGACACTTTGGGGAGCAAAAATGATAATGAAATGAATGCAAAAAAATGTTATCAGTGAATGCCCGCAAAGTGGGAGGTTAGTGAGAGCGCAGAAGAAATGATTCTTACACGAATCACTTCCAGAGCGTCGAGAAGACACCTAGAGGGATAGACTGCATTTGATTGTCGATACGTTAGAGCGCGTTCTCAAATAAGGCGTACGAAGTTGAGAATGTCGGATCTAATTTGAGCGCACGAAGCTGGTAATATGGACATGGTATTTCAGCGGTAAATGGACAGATTAGACGAAGTGAATAAAAACAACGATCTAAGAACCACATAATCTAGCGACTTGGAAAATCAGGTATTTTCCCATAACCGTTGTAAGTTCTCAATGAACAATGACTGAACAATACCTGAGATGTAAAAATAACTAGAAATTTGCCCTACAACGTTATTTTTGAACCGAAATCACCGCATTGCACGCAAAAATTTTACATGGAATATACAAAACCACACCGAACATTTCATGACGACTTACCGAGAACATTAACTCACGAACTACAATGACCGCACTCAATCCTACGCACAGGACAAAGGCCCACGGCGCTCACCGTTGCAAACGGTAGACAAATAGAAATTCAGTACACAAGGACCATCTCGCGAATCATTTATCACGAGCACCCGAAAGCGGTCGGGAATAAATCATCCTTGTCGCGGAATATATCTCGCAAGAACTTTTTATTACGCGACTCCAGGCCAAGGCCCATCTTTCCTTTTCAAAAGGCGACCAGTCCTTAATATATCTGCTTATTGTTGTTGTGAGCGGAGCGAAAGCAGCTCGCGGGTCCCAAGTTCCAATTGGAGATGTCCCCAGTTCGGCGCTCATGATAGCATCAACAATGGAGAGTTAGCATAAGAGTGCCATCAGTTATAAGACACCACGCACGTACCCAGGTTATCTCATACCTGTGAAGGCAGATCCCACCTCAGACAACTAGACCAACTCGACGTAATAGCTAAATTCGAGCGAGTTAAATAAATCCTATAAAGAGATAAAATCATTTTTATCAATTGCTCAAAACTTATCTTGAATGCCAATAATGTTGCGAAGCATGACAATTTACCGGCGCTATTTTTCAACGCACAGACACAAACATTATCGGACGCCGTAAGTGATACCCCGAAAAGTGATTTCAAAGATATCATAGAATTTTATACTTCAATATGGAGACAGTAGTTCATGTCATTGAGAAAAGGTGAAGTATGGTTCCAATATACATAGATAACTTCTTTGAATCATATCGTGACACTGCGTTTTCTCCATTGAGCAATCGATGGAACACGCGTGCTAATTAAACAAATAGAGTAGTCAACATCACTTCCATCGAAAAGAAACGAGAGAAAATGGAAGTACTGTGTAGAACATGACAAGCACCTTATGATTACCAGGTAAATCGAATTCTAAAAATTGTACAACACAGCAGTTCTCCTAAGACGAAAACCTGCCAGTGAGAAAATAATCCCAATCATTACAAAACAAAAGCTGCTAAATTCTGGCATGTAGATATTGCAATGAGCATCATCAAACACGAATGTCTCAAGCCAGAGCCTGCAGGGCACATCTGAACATAGAGACACAAATGCAAGTACATGAAGCAGTAAAGTGATTGAAAAGATGGAAGATATATCGATACGGCACTTTAAATTAAAAGAAAATAAAGCATAACACACAAGGAGGCCTGCGCGACGATAAGGAGAAAGCTAACACCGACGTATTTAAAATACACTCAAGGCAGCAAGTGCAGAGGCACACGAGCGATAACTCGCATATTAAAAGAGCGATTTAATATAGTAAAGGGACACGGCACACATGCATGTGCTTAAATCAGTGATCAATGTCGTGCGAAGATGACATCGAAGATAGTTGCAGCTTACATTTCCAGAAATAAGCACCCGATGAAAAGGCCGAGTCAATGCAGCGAGCGTAGCAAGCTCCGCTCTCCCTGCGGTCTCATAAGCGCTGATCTGCATGAACTACATTTGCTGCATATTCTAAGTGGGCTCCGGACAGGGAAAAGTATGAATTTATAATAAAGCTCATTTAGAGACCATAATCGGTGTTACAAAGTCGTAATTCATTAAAAGAAAGTTGTAAAGTCAGCTCAACTCATGGCGGGAATTGCTGTGTTTTTTCACTGAATTTCAAGTACAACAAACTTTACACACGTGTAAAACAATATTAATCAACCAAAAACAGTGTTAGGCTGGCCGAAAAGTTTTCTCGTTTGGTTTTTACAATAAGTTAGGGGTAAAAAAACGAACTAACTTCTTGGGCCCCATATTAATGGAGCCAGACATTTTCTTCTTTTAAGAGTAAACTCCATTTTTAACTGAAAAATTTTTAGCAATGTGCCTCGCATGAACTGAAGTTTGTTCTTGAAATATTAAGAACTAAGAGAAACGAATCATAGTCCTCAGTAGAGAGATTTAAAACTTTCATGAGAAAGACGCACGAGAATATTTTCATCAGGTTTATGTCGAGTATATATATAAATAGACCGCCAAAAAAACGACTGCAGCTACCAGGGAGAACTTCAGGGAACAGATTTTCAAAAGAGTTTCGAAACAAGGCAGCGGCTTGAGATGACGTAAGCCAGTAACTCTGCAGCCTACAAAGAGAAAAGACCAACCAAAAATCGGAGTCGAGTTAGAAAACCCGGCAGAGAAAAAGTTCTGCTCGGACATCCGTGGTGACTGTCAAGAATTCAAGATAAACTTGTCAAGATGGCGAAGAATACACCCAGTAAGGAAGATCAGGGACCTTTGAAATGGTTTAATCCACAGTAAAACAGACGGTTTTGTAAATATCAGGGCCCCAAAAATATTGTACTAGAGTGTAGGCTTATCGAAGCGGTGAATTTCAAAATTTCAAGCCAATGGGACTTCTAACTTTACATCAGTTCCTAACAGAATTGAAAACTAAACATACGAGCAGTTATCTCTGCCAGTGTAAGCTGGTATGAGATGCAGGTGGATAAAACTCGTTCATAAATCTAGTGCATAGAAGCATTATTCTTGAATGGAACTAAGAACAGCAGAGATAAGCCAGCTAAGTGGAACGACACACCCTAATGAGGTGCGTGCTTGCCTCAGTGGCTCTGTACTCAGCACGAGAAAGCGACCGACAAAAAGGTACATTGATCTATTTAAATACTAAAAATTAACGATTATAGAGAAACATTACCAGCGCAATGGCTACAAACATTCATGGTATCAAGTGTGTAAAATTTCTATGTACAATCACAAATGATCAATCCGAGTCCATCGACAAAACGAACCGGAATTTATACGACGGCCATATTATGTGCCGGACATGGTAAGGCATTCGAAGTTAATTTGAGTTCTTCAAAGTCAAGAATTGCAACGGACGGCTGATAACCACTTGACGTGTAACATGAAATTAGCGCGCCAGCTGCAGTCCACGCCAGGCTCCGACTCTGCGCAGATGTTACATCCAGAAATGCAACGCACGAGAGCACGGCCCACGAAAATAGTCCAAAAGTGAGCAAGCGAACCTCAGTGTCTATTTAGCAGGTAATTTGTGAGTACGACAAATTTATTTGAAACAAACAATAATGGCTATGAACAAATACGGATGCTGCATTGTGTCAAAATGCTCATTTTTTCCAATTATACAAATAGGCTTACGATGCAAAGCAGATAGCTGTAACGCATTTCAACTTCATGATACAATTCTATTTAACCCACTTTTTTGCACTTTATAATATCCTAAAGCTGAAGTTGGAAAATTTTATCAAACATTAGAACCGCTGTTTTCCATTGCGGTTGAATTCAAAGACTCGCTAAACCTGCACAGCTGAAATTCTGAGGCTCGTAACCGTGCTGTATTGAGGAGTTTAAATTTAAAGCTTTTGCAAAAAAGAACCTCTCTTCATTATCACTGCAGATTCTACATTAATCAACTAATTCGTTTGAGCTAGGCGGTATATAATCTAAACTACTATGAACTATATTTGATAATTTTTTACTTACAAATCATGACTCTGCAAGGGTTAAAACTTCAGGCTAAAGAACTTCAGCAATATTAGTCTGCCATAAATTACAGTTGAAAAAGTTATCTAGCTGAGAGGCGCGCACCAGGAATGTTTAACGAATATTTTACACATCACCTAGAAAAATTTTCTTGCATGACGCAATAGATCAGGCAAGTCTTGAACCAAACCAGACTCAGAAGTTGACCAAGCTAAACCGCACAGAGGTAAAAATATCGAACATGAAACTGACCATTCCGAAGGCACTGCATTCTACTTCCTAACTTTATGGAAAAAGCTTGATAGAAATCAGTTAGCAGTTTTTCGAAATGATGTAACGGCACATGAAAAATAGAGACTAAAACAAAGCATTCTCATTCTCAACGTACCATCTCATTTTGCGGGAAATTAAAACGACGAGTAGCAAAACCCCCAGCAAAGTTCTATTAATTTTTAATCGTTGGATTGGAGTTCTGACGTCGCTCGCATCGCGTGCCATAAGGAGCAAATTTATCTTTCATTAACTCATCTTCATCATCACCATGCGAACATGATGCAGTTTCCGAAGCAAACAACAACTAGGCTACAATATGCAACATGTCTGTGACCTTCAGCCACGCAGAGCATCTTTTCAAGGGAAGAAATAGAAGAAGCTTTTAAAGGACTGAAAGCGCACACCTTTGAGCGACACCTCGTGGGGTTTCTGCAAAAGACAAAAGCCTTCGAATTAAAACTTGCAGGTTTCTTTTGGATTCAACGCCCGGGCATCGCCAAAAGGAGAAAGAGAAAGAAGACTCGAGGTAAAAATCAGCTTCGTGGAAAGTTAATTTGACTTCGAATTGTGAGAGCAAAAGAGCACGACTGCGGCCAATGGCTTGGAAGACGGGAATGCGGGGAGCAGTGTTCTGGAATGCCGCCCACGGCAATTGGGAACGGGCGAATAAAGGAGCGGGTTAATTTGCCCGTCATATTCACTGCGCGACGTCAATGCTAAAAAAAACGAAAAATCAAAAGCGACCTTTTTAGACAAACTTGCGAATGGAACTGCAGGGCGACAGCACGGAGATTGCAAGCATAACGCATGGCCGCAAGCAGGGCGAAATGCTACCATGTACTGAGGTCATCATTTATAGCTAAGTAAAGTTGTATTCTGCGCAGATGTACATATTCTGCTCTTTTTCCCTACACTGAAGGAGTTCAGTTTTCCTTAAGATCAATCATGATTTAACGAGCGTTTCGGCTGAAAAAATTCTCTTTGAAGTCATTTATCGCATCCTGTTATTAACCCCCATTATTTATCTAAACAAGTCGATTTGATTCCATTATTTATTCTAACAAATCTGTTTCTTTTTACCTCGTAACGTAGTTATTAAATGATAGAAAGAGAATACAAAAATGAACGGAATTTCAAACATAGACAATTAGAATGAAGCTCTAGCAATAATCGCAAACAGCGCCAGAATCAATCATTCACAAAACGTATTTTGAAACGATCTCCTCTTGCACATTAAAGGCGTTCATAGATGAAACAACACGCACAACATGAGGCACGCGGTCAAAGTGGTACAAAAATATTGTAGAACATTATTAAATGTAACTAAAACAATCAGAATTTGAAATTCAAAACGGTAGGATAGAAACAACATCCAAGCGATCAGCAAACAGAATATGGGAGTTACTCTTTCTGCACGAAAAATTTGATTACCAAAGTGGAGTGATTGCTCAAACTTACAAATTTCCACATACATTGAAAGAAGCGGGCATTATGTGACGAGCAGACCGATGAATATGAGCAAGCCTTAGAATAATTTTGCAAAATTATCTCATGCAGACCGAGTGAACATTTTTTACTGGCCATTTTTTGCTGTGATGGTGAGCTCTGCAGAGACAAAACCACAAAGCCTAAATAATTCTACGGGACATTCGGTGATTGAAAGAAGAAAATGACAACCACAATGGCAGGCAGAAGGAATTTTTTCGAGGCGTGCCGTGGCACCAAATTTATTGACATTTGTTTGGACTCTTACGGCAATAACTGATGCTATATTGTTCCTCGAAATGAGGGAAATTGGGCTCGGGAAAGTTCAAGAGGCAAAGAATAGACTCGGCGACAATGGACACTAAGCATGAGATTCAGCCATGCTATTTTTCTCTTCTCTTCAGGCAAATGCGGGACCCGTGATTCTAAGCCAACTTTACAGCGGAAGATAACCAGATAAATCTTGGGACTGAAAATATACTATGCATCGGATGCTAGAAAAATTGCTTCACTTGAACTCACACCTCACACGAACAAATCTTAGGAAACATCATCTTTGATTATGAATTGAGCAGCTCCAATAAAGATGCGACACTAGTGTCAATAAAATGCGATGAACGAGAACTTTTTTTCGCATTAGAAAATTGGAGAGAGCTAAAAAACCAAAATCTGTCTTGGTCAACTCGCCGCAAATGTATGTCGCTTGGCAGTACAGAAAAATAATCGTCCCTCGGTAACTCAGCCTCCTTTATACTGTAAAGACAAAGTAGAGCTCGCGATGGGCGGGTGGAAGTGGGCTTTCCTCCAGAAATTTCACTGACTTCAGGTCCCGCATGAATAAATTGATCAACTGTACCCTGTGAAAGGAGCCATTCTGATTAGCCTTGTAATCAAATTGTAACGAGAGTTACAAAAGAAAACAGGAACATGTATAGAATGGGTGAACTGAAGTTAATTTCAAAAGAATGATTGGTTAAAAAAAAAGCTTTGAAAGGTGTAGTCGCCACACCATGGAAGACAACAGAAAGCACCAATAACGCACAGACTCGCACACTAGAGAAGAAATTCTCCATGAATGAATGGGCTGGAAACCGGGAAGGACTCAAACTCCATGCCTTTTTATGGTCAAAATTTCTTGCGGCAAATTTGAGAACAGAGAATTTTGGCACGAAGACATGACGCTCCGCCACGCGAATTATTCAAGGGACTTGGAATTGGTCACGTATGATTACTTTGATGATCAGGTCGTTATTTTGTCATTATTTGCGTCGTTTGAGACGCAGCGCGGCCGGTAAGTGGAGGGTGGGCACGGTCGTAATGATCAGCCACGGCTCGCGGAGCGCAGCGCTGCAAGTCCCTCTGTCTTTCTTTCTTCATCACTTAAGCAAGAGACCGAGTGTTCGGAACCCAGCGCTCGCAGGTACGTCAATGGAAAAGCGACGATACACCTTCCCAGTTCTTATCTTCACAGATGGACATTTTGTATCCAAACTTAACGGGTTTATCAGAAACTTTCCGTCACCGCGATCACAAAACAGTTTTCAGGAATGATCGAACACCAAGACAAACTTGACGTTGATGAATAAACGTTGATTAAAACCATGTCCAGCAGATGAACGTTTATTGCAGGGTATACTTTCCGTCCTCCCGAGCAAAAAAAAACAGAAATAAACGGAATGTGTTTTTCAATTACAAAACAAAAATTACAACTTTTTGCATCAAACCGTGCTTATTCTGGAGTGTGCACCTACACAAAAACCTAGATATAAAAGAGAACGCAGCAATAAGCCATGATGAACTGAGTTTCTACAGTAAGAAATGAGCACAAATACAAGCCTTTTCCGAGGCTTGAAGAAAAAATTCATCCAGACCACAATCTGCTTGTGTAATACGGGACGACATGGAAGAATTGCCTATGTTTATCTTCGAAACATCGCAGCATCAGTTCACAGTTCGCGATATACTGTATTAAAGGGAAAGACTTAGGAAACCCGCCCTTTGTTCATAAGGGGAGTACGAAGCCAGATTGCCTGTTCAGGAGCATGAGGTCCATTTCTCAGGCTGAGTCAAGTACGAGAAGCTCGAGTTAATGAAACAAAACGCCACAAAAGAGGAACAATTTAAAAAGTAAAATTGTGGGTTACAAACATGCTACATAACTCAGAAAAAATACGCGTTGTAACAGTGGTAATTTAAAATAAACTTAGCGACAAGATAACCGAGATCAAAATTAACGCAACATGATTTTTCTTCACGCCATTCCTTCTACATAATCTGAAACGATGGCGTGTATTCAATTTTCTATCCCAGATTGAAAGAAACTTCTAATCGTGTAAACCAATCGGAGCCTAAATACAAACTTTCATGTGAGGATATTCACAAATCGCTTCATCCAAATCACAAAAAGAATTGATTCATTCGTGCACCTAGAAGATGCCATGTTTTTCTTCCTTGCTAGGTAACACTGGTCTGCGTTGAAAAATGAAATTCAAGAGGTTTAATGTTTCCCAGCGGATCTGATATGCATTTTGCATGCTGAATTCAAAAATGTAACTCGTTTTGCTCAATCAGACTAGGTTTTTTTTGCTATTTCAGGTTTAAGGGGTTTCTACAACCCAGCATTTACCTCATTTTCAAAATTTCACTATACACATTTCTGTTGCACCTATTGGAATGATAATGCATACAGATATGTAAAATTGAATTTCAAACACATTTGTATCTATAAAAAATTTCGATTTTTGCATTAGAAAAGAGTTATTGTGCGAACATATATATATATATATATATATATATATAAAAGTGAATTTTTGTTTTGGCGCAAAACAACACTCCTTCCAAAATTTTCAACGTAGAAGCGTGATTTTGGTCTCATTCGATGAGGCTTGACGGTGGAAACAGCGTAGAGACGCGAAATTTTATTTGGATTCCAAATTAAATTTTTACTGGGAAAAAAACTGGCATTTTGTATTTTTTTACATGTTGGACATGTGTATCAATAACTTTTTTTCTGGTTTGAAATTCAAAAAGATCCTTCGTTACTAGATTTCTACAGTTCTTCCGCGTCGAATGAGGCCAAAATCACGCTTTTACGTTGAAAATGGTAGAGTGAGAATTGTTTTCCGCAGGTATATTTATTTTTCTGATAATCGCGCGATAAATTTTTTTTTGTGGATATCGAAAATTTTTATAGAAGCAAATGTGTTTGGAATTCAATTTTGCATATCTGCATGCATTTTCGTTAACCTAGTTGAAATAGAAATGGGAAAAAAGAAGTTTGTAAAATTTGGTACATTACGTGAAGTCCGGGGTAGTAGAACCCCTTAAGAAACAAATGTTACCCAAATATAAATGTTAAATATAAATGTTATAAATATATATGTACTTAATTCTGAAAAAAAATCATTCAAGTCAGAGAAAACAAAATCCTTCAGAAAACGCATTATTTATATCGAATAATTTTTAATTTTAAATTTGAGATAGAATGAAAACCTGATCTGATTGGGCAAATTGGGTTAAATTTCTGATTTCAGCATGCAAAAGCCATGTAGAAACAATCAACAAAACCTAAACCTCAAAAATGACGCAGACCAGTGTAATCATAATAAAAGGTTCAAATGCCCACAAAGTTATCTCGCAATTGCCAAAATTAATGTAGGCTGCAACTTTCGATGTTTGTAATGATCTCAGCAACTCGCAGAATACTCTACGGATCTACAGCATTTGTGAATTACTAATAAAAATTCCCGATGTTTCGAACTTTTTGCTTACAAATGATGTTTTTTGTTAGGTCAAGCTCCTGCACGTTTACAGACAGTTCAATAGCTCCGGCTTTCCTCATCCATACGAGGCACGTTGACTGACACCCGTCCTAAGCTGCTACAAATAAATACAAATTAGGGATTTCTCCTCAATAACAGAGGTAAGAGCTGATGGCCAGCAACACCCACCTGAATTATGGCATCATCATGTCAGTCAGGTCCACGTAAAATCGTCCGAGTGCTCATGCCTCGACCTCGCTAACGGGACAGGGTCTTACGGACCAAATGTGACATATAAAATTCAACAGAAAAACTTTCGAATGTTGAGATTAGATTTTGCCAGCGAAATTAAAAAAAAATTCAATTAAGAAATTCCGAGTCCGAAGCATAAACTTGATATCGAACAAGAAAAATTCGTAGAGGGAACAATTAAAATGCAGTCTATCTCAATTAAAACGCTGTACATAACACCCTTGTAGTGTAGAAGTGAACAAGAGCTCGACCGACAATGTGCTAGTAGACGACTTACATGATATTCGAGTGCGGCTGTATCATTTCATGATCTGGCATCCAAAATGTTTACTTTACTGTATGACCAAACTTTGTGAAAAAAATTAATAGCGAACACACCTTGATATTCTGAATAGAAACGCTACCTTGTTAATTATTTCGTCAGTGGGTTGCGGCATTACTTCACCAAAAGGAAGCTCGGGTCCCCAAGGAGTATTGAGTGGCTAGCGAGTTTGAGTGGCGTATGGTTCTCTCAGTGAGGCATTTTCATGACACTCTCGTGTAGCCAATTCTTGGAAGTAGCCTTCATCAAAGCCAGAAAAAAGGACGTGCACAACGGCACCATGACCAGCGCTTTTCCAAAAATTTCTTGGAAGAGTACATCACGAAAGGATTGACGGAGGAGCAAATTATGTAACGGTGAAAGTGGAGGTCGTACACAGTATCCGCACAAACACCACGCAGGATGTATGGTACACAAAACAATAATCAACTTTCAATCCCACAAAGAAGAAAATATTCTTCTTAGGGGTTTCAAAAGTTGAATTTGAAAAAAATACCTGAACCAAAAATTGCAGTCGGCAATTGTGGGGACGTACATCGTTTACTTGAATTGAAAAGTCACTGGAAATACATCACCATTAATTTGCTGGTAACGAAATTGAAGAACGTCGCTTTATGCACGTGACTAGACTCTAAATAGACTTTATCATTGGGGCGATCTAGCGATGAGCACCATTTGAACTAAGATCGATAGCAGAGACACAGCAAGATCCGATGTAGAGACAGACTCGAGTTACAGGTAAGACAAGGAGGCACGTCCAGCAGGCTCTGCGGGCGGATTCTCGTTAGATTTTTTTCTTATCTCATCGAACAAGGCAATGGATTTCCGTAATCCCATTATTTATGCGCGAGTCTTTCATGGCAGGCGAATCGAAAAGCAGCAAACTGGTGTCTCCTTTAGACGAGATGAGATACTGGCGAGCAACGATTGCGGGTATTGTGAGGCCACAGATGCCCGGCCCCGGCAGGAGAAAGTCAACTCAATGCATCTGAATCGTGCTTTTTGAATTGCATACAATGGAAGCTCCAGCAATAACTGACACTCCGACCAAAGTAAAGGATCGAACCTGGCAGATAACGGACGCATTTGTAAGTACGAGCTAGTGCTTCCAGAAGTTGCATAGCAAGATAGGGCAAGCTGCTAGGGTCCACCTTCGTTCACTTGTGAGGGTTTGCTTTCTCCTACAAATTCTATTCTTATACACTCATCAATTTCAGAGCATAGAAGCAACTGATGTGCAAAACTAACTTATGGTTAGGATGCCAACCAAATCAGTTGACGCTGTGCGGAAAACTAGCCGATTGAAAGTTTTTTATGTCATCAGTAAAACATTACTTCCGTAAGAAATTGGCTGTCTGACCTCATAAACTGGAAGCAAAAAAATTGGTTCCATTCTAAGAAATATTTTGAGCACCTACGCGAATAACGGTAGGAAGATGTGACGTGGCACTCTGTACATTTAAAACCACTTCGAGAACGCAACTACTTTTTACACCTGTGCTGAATAGAATTTAGACACACAAGCTATAAAAGGATGATCTGATGACTTCGAACTCTAATAAAGTATGACTTCACAAACAATTTCTTATCGTTATGACGATAGTAAATCTTTCAATTTTGCATAAATTTTCGTTAGGGGTAATCGATTTTGCACCGAACGTCGGATAATGTACAATGAAACATTACAAAATGCTTAAAAACCAAACCAAATGTAACATGAAAAGTAGTAATATCTAATACGTTTCCCACAGGACATAGCCAGCAAGCGCGCTGCAAGTGCGGCGCAGATGAGGCAGTCAATACAGACACGAAGACTAAGTGCTCCTCGACGCCACAAGAAGCGCCTCAAACCTCGTCGCGAGGTATATTGGATGCCAGTGGAAGCTCGTGGCATAGCGATACCCGAAGCCTGGGTGCAGACGTTAAGGATTACCCAAAAGTCTCTCCATCTTTCGCAAAGAACCTTTGAAACACCACCCAAAGCGCTCTCTACAAGAAGCTACGGCCCGCTGTGGGATTTGCGGAGACAAGGCTAGTCCTAGCGCCTAGCCCTAGCGCCGCAACTCGTAAATAAAGACACTTCATGGCGGCAATACTCCGCCCTCGAGATTCCACGCGGACACGCGAATTGATCTTCGGCACCAAAATCGCTGCGACAAACTAACTTTGAGAATAGGAAGTCGACCTAAGAGGTGTACTGCCAACAAAATATTAGAGAGATATTTTCTTGGTAGCGTTAGGCCTTGTTCAGGAGTCGTTGTCTCACGGCTGACCATCGCTGCTGCCCATTGGCACTATCGGGAGTGTTATTGGCACCCTCACCAGCAAGAAGATGCGGCTCCAGGTCTCCCGTACCCGAGGTCGAGAAATACATAAATGGGCGAGGAGCAAGACTGCTCTGTAGTGTGAAGGAACTGTCCACAAAACTGCAACGCTCTATGAGGTCAAATGAATAAGACCACAAAATGGACAAAAGCATGTCAGAAACTGAAAAAAAAACATAGTTTATCGCTACTAAATGAAATTATCAAGTTTACGAATTTAAGCAATAGTAATTATAATTATCCGAAGTTGAATGAGTTGCGTGCCTTGTGGTAATTTCATGATGAAAATCAGGGCTCAACACACTGTGAATCACACAAGAGTTTGAAGAAATAAAATCATTTCATTTAAAAGTAGAAGATTGTGATAACAACCCACTGACGCACTACAAGTTCCGAATGAGCTCGTATTTTAGAGTTGCAGTAAAAACACATAATAATAAAAATAACCGTACGTTTGTAATCATGAAAGATTGAGTTCTCTCGTGCAAAATAAGCCCGACCAGGAACATGATTCTCGCGTGCTACCTTCTTGTTCGCAGAAACCAGGCAGAATTGTCCGCACTCGAAAGTTTGGTATTCTATACGAAGTCAAATCGTGGAAAAACTAGCTTCAATCATGTTAGTTAAACTAAAGCTACGTGGCGAAACAATACACTCAAGAACTGACAATTGCTATGGCGGACGCCAACAACACTCAACACAATGAAGTTGAGGTTGGTCAGTAGGATATTTCTACCCGAAGTACTCATGCCGTCATGCGGCGTAGAGAGAAAAAAACCATCTCGAGAATTCAGACCATAAAGCACTTGAAGAGGCAGATGCTAGATCACGGTCCATTTACGCAGCGATTCTCTATCGGGCGGAAAATCTGGACGCAATCCAGCCTCATACGAGAGTTTCATGTGGGTACGCAGCGGCTATATACTAACATGTGTCTGTGTGTGCATAAACCAGCAGCGGCAAAGTCAAGATGGTAGTCTATTTCTGCCGTCAGTAGCATATCTTTATGTGCTATAAATGCCCGCTCGAGAAATGAGACGAATAAAGCCTTGCAAGAGACGTCACGCTGTCCTTTTCCGGACTTACCGAATGATACGCTCGCAGAGCGACTCTCCTTTCAGCTTGTCCCTCTGAGGAACCAAGTTCTGAGGGTAAACATGAAAAATCCACGCACACGCAGATTTCTAGGAGGCATGATAGAAACTGAGTCGAGCACAAGAGTTGCACATACACTCAAGTGTACACCTATGTTTTATGTGCCCGTAAAGGAAGGTAACAATGCCTGTATTTAAAAAATATCAAACTTGAAGTTACGAGTTCCACTGTTTGATTTTTGAGTTGGAATGCAACATTAAATTAATGTTACTAGAACTTGCACTCGCATCTTTTAGAGAACATGTCAAACAATAAGCAAGCAATATTAACAGGGAAAAAATGCAGTTATCGACAGCATTTGACGTCATCGAATCTTCATGAAAAGCAACATATCGAAATAGTGGTCCAGCCAGACCCATCGAGGCGCTCTCTATGTTCATGGCGCAGTTTATACATGAAATAATTCGTTCTTAAATTATTCGCTCTCATAACAGCACAAAAGAGACAGCTACAGGACACAACGCAAGTGTATTGCGCGCATCACAAAAAATAGCTCACATCATATAGTTATTAAAACAAATGATGAAAAAATAATATTGAGATACCAGTAGAGGCTTTCAGAAACGGGCGACGAAACTACAAAGTGAACGTGATAAAAATGACTAACTGCGTGACGAAATAAGACCTCTTGTCAAAAACACTTCATTTCTATGACATTAATAAAGAAAGCAACATTAAATAAGCTAGAAAGAGGGTTTTAAGAGCCCCTCGGGATGGCTGGAATCGAAAAAGCGACCGTACGTCGCCCTAATGACGGCAGCCGTGGCAGCTACGGCAGGCACTGCGGTCAGCCTGCGCTCACTGCAGCCTAGGAAAGGGACAGCCAGGCAGGGAAAGCAATAGGTTTCGCTGCGTGGATCAGAGCCTCGACGCTAAGCGCTGGAATTTTTTTTCCTCGTATCGTTATTACAACCACCGCTTGCAGACTAGCCCTGGCATCAGGTTGTCACCGGCGTGGAATGAGGAAGGAATAGTCACTCAGAAATAGACTTCAAAGAACACAGTAGGATTCGAATTTTAATTTTTAAAATGCATCAGAGCTGTGCATAGAAGGATATTCTGATATCTACCGTGGCAGCGAAGTGTTAAAATATGGCATTTCGTATGAGGAGGACATGCGTCAAACAAACACAACACGGTGACCTTCAAATGAAACACAAACTTTACTCCTTGTTCAAATACTGTGTTCATGAACACTTGCGCAAGTCTGTGTTCAAACAAGTTTTGGTACTTTGACGAAGTTGTGCTGGCACCGCAAAGCGGGAGAGCAGGTCTCGTTCTCTAATGCGTAGTTTGATTAACGCTACCGTTAAAACGTGTCAAAGGCGGCTAGCTAAACTGAAGTGAAACTCTAATTAAACTAAATTTTAACATTCAACTTAGAAATTGATGAAGAAATAATTTAGAAGGCCATTATAAGGCTTTAGTTAAGCGTAAATAGGAATGCAGTTCGTGTTCACCGATGAGTGACCCACATTATGGGAATTTGGGCCACGAAGCCGTCAACGTGTTAGCCCTTCCCACCCAGTAAAAAGAGAAATAAAGTGGTGATAAAATTTATGAGGTAAAAAATAATATAATACCTCAATTTATATTGGATAAAATGCAACGTCCTATGCCAAAAATCACCAAAAACGTCACTTGATGCGATGTCCAACATTGAAAGAAACGTACTCAATGAAATGAAAATAAAAATTTAGGCTGTGACACGTTATGTTTCTTTCGTTAAATGCTCAGCTCGCTATAAGAGGCAGCCAATTTAGGTGAATTAGATCCTGCGTGACTTGGAACTAATTTCGTAAAGCGCAGCGGTGTGAGCCGCATGATGGATCTCTAATTAAACCCAAAGCTTATTCTTTCGCCGCGCCGGAATGCAACAAAAGCAACTCAAGACGGCAGAAATTTTTGCGTATTATTTCGCACCGGGACAATTACGGGCATAATTAATTGAAAACAAAGCAAAACCCTTATGAGGAAAATTGTTCCCAGGCCAAAATTTCTCATACACATTTAGGCACTTTTTTGAACACTCGTCTTCTAGAATAATCGCAGGCCCTAGAATGATACGGTACCAAACGGCGTTTTTAAAAACGTCAAAAAATGGCTTCCAAGTTAGGCGACCTTGGAACCCGCGTTTGAATTTTCTTTTGAATTTTCAGAATTTTCTTTTGAAAAGTTCACCCAACGATGATCTTGGTAAAGTCAAAACGTCGTATTTCATAGATGACTGATTTAGCATTTTCTAGATTGATGTGCTTTAGTAACATGATTTAGAATTTTCTTAGAATCTGATCACGTTAAAAATTGTACTAATATCGTACGCTTGAGAAATTGGAGAAGAAACTTCACCTATATATAATCGACAACTACCGAGACAATCAGTAACACTAACAGGCTACCTAAACCAGAGCTCTATAATAACAACAGACGATGATCAGAAATGAGAGGTCAAAATAAATTATTGTACGCGTAAAAGAAAGAGAATGATTGCTGAGCAATCTGGACCTAAATTTCCATACAGACGAGAGCTAATTTTTTCGCAAACGCAGATGTGCGTTCAAGAAAATGAACGTCTAAAGAGGGAGTCAAAGTAGGCGGAAAGTTTTTCAATATTTCTCAAGCACCCGATATGCTCCCAATTTTCTTAATGCAGGACCACGGATCCGCAAGTATGAATGCACATACAATAATATTTTATAAGCACTGAGAGCGATTTGACTTTCCGTCCGTACAACGCACTTTTCCTATAACCGACGTTTACTTTGGCGGATGAATACGGAAACAACTTAATCAGATTTACTTTATTTTCCGATAAGGTTATTTTAAGAATGTAATTTAAACCCCTTTAAAACGTCAGGAATATTAGCCAACAGAAGAAAATTGGATTGCACATTTGAAGAAAATCCACATAAAAAAAGCCGGTGACATGTTTCGAGTGACTATTCTGTGAACATTTACTACGAATCGTTTTAAGCAATCTAAGTTGGGCAAGGTAATTAGGTAACAATTTCGATTAAAAAACTATGTTAATCAATGGAAAGACATTTGAAAAAAATTACCGACAACTACTGCGAACGGCCACTTAAAGCGTTCAACTCGTTTTCTTCAATCTCCGGCACGTTTTGAAAAACAATCCTCATAATCCTTATCAATTTAAAAAACTACGAACTTGCCTGCATCCTGATGACCAATCTAGGATGCCTTAAGCTCAAATTTCAATCATAAAAAGTTTCCATCCATAAATTTTAGTTAAGTTAGATCTGTCCAGTACGTAAAATTACGAGACAATGTATTGAAGACCCGACCTGCATACAGGTGCTAAAGCAAAGATTTTTTGTAGAAAACACTCAAAAATATCCTTGTATACGTGTGTATGCATAACTTCGTTACGTCCGGTAACGCGAAATTGTGAGTGCAATACAAAATTTAGTGACAGAATCAGCGATTTACGCAGTCTTTTCCTACGAACTGAGTCCCGTCACTGTGAAATATCTACACCAGTAAAATTTCTGTGAAACAGCCTGCCATTTCTCATCTGTAGCGTCAAGAGACTCCCCAGATGAGCGGGCCCTCAATGGAGAAGGCAGGAGGAAAAGGATTTCTTATCTGGGTGCGTTGAGGGCGCGCGTAATGGCGAGCCTGGCCTCTCACGTCCACGTGTACTAGCCCTCACGTGCAGCCCACGTGAGCACGTGTATTGGCCCTCACGTGCAGCCCACGTGAGCACGTGTATTGGCCCTCACGTGCAGCCCACGTGAGCACGTGTATTGGCCCTCACGTGCAGCCCACGTGAGCACGCGTATTGGCCCTCACGTGCAGCCCACGTGAGCACGTGTATTGGCCCTCACGTGCAGCCCACGTGAGCACGCGTATTGGCCCTCACGTGCAGCCCACGTGAGCACGTGTATTAGCCCTCACGTGCAGCCCACGTGAGCACGCGTATTGGTTCTCACGTGCAGCCCACGTGAGCACGCGTATTGGCCCTCACGTGCATCCCAGACCTGCACGTTTGATAGCCGGCTCGTACACGTATCTAGGTCGCCACGTGCAGTCCAAACCCACACATATATATATAGGTCCTCACGTGCAGCCCACGCGCGCTCGTATATTGGCCATCACGTGCAGCTTACACGTGGCAAGATACTGGCCTCCACGTGAGAAACGGTGAGCAGCCGCCTCATTTTTCGGCGAGGAACTTCTGATGAGGTGAGATGAGGAGCGAGCCCTCAGAGCCTCCCGCACACATATGTGCGCCACATTTCATGGGCGATTGTTTGACATGAAGAAATTGGAGCGAATAAACATTTTTTCAGAAACGCTTCATGAAAATGGGTTTTTGAGATTAAATCTGAGATGCATTGACGCTCCAGTGTATGTTGTGGCACATACCTGTCCGAAGTCATCGTCTAGCTTATTATTCGTGGATCATCCGATGGCATTATTGGTTGTCTGACGTTACAAACTGATCAAATAATGGCAAGGCAACCCCTCACATGATGGATATATAATGAAGCACTTCGACGAGTGTTATGCTCGGCTATTGACATGACACCCAGAACGAATTTTAAAAAATCAAAACCGATAAAAAAATCCTCACGCGGTGAGAATCGAATTACAACGCATCCGTCTTTAAATAACGCATTAAAATGACCAAAGTATTTTTTCCTCTAAAACGAGCACGTTTACTCTTTTAATGTGTACAAGACGCAGTACTTTAAAGTGAACCGAAGAACGGGCGAAGTGAGGCGGCTTCATTCAAGAGGAGTGAGTCAGTCCGTCTAGCTGTGCCAGACAAAGCCTTATCTGCCGCCTGTCGCAGCCCTCGCAGAAGCCAGGGCGTGTTAGTGTTTACCGCTCACACAGCCTAGCCAGATGCCCCCGCCTCTGTTCAGTACAAGCAACACAACACTTAAATTAGAATAGACAAACCCGATATAGTTTGACAGCCACCTTTTGCCGCTATTAATAACCTACGAAAACAAACTGTGCATAGGCAGTACCTAGACACAGTAGACACCCAGCCAATGGACGTGACGAGAAGCAGTGCCCGTGCGGTGAACAGCCTAGAAGTGGCGTTGTCTGACTCAAAGATAAACATCCTAGCGAAGAAGCAAAATAAACAAAATACACTGAACGAACACTATATACACAGAAATCTAAGAAAACGTAAACATTTCTAAGCTCCCGATGCGTAAACATAAGGAAAGTAAATGCCCTGAAACTAAAGTCTGCTCTCGGAAAGAGGTGTAGAAACTTTAGGCACAGGAATTGCCAAAAAACAAACACTTTAAAACTGTTTCTGGACCCACCAATACCAAGAAGTCAATGCTTGCAACGCAACAGGGGTTCCAGAGAGGAACGAATGAATCGCAAGCGAACGTCACACACGGCGTTTTCAGTTATGGAAACAACGTCAAGGGTTACGAAACAACGCACGCGAGTGTAGCCACAAAACTTCGTACGAAGTCACGGTCGATGTGAATAGTCGAGACTCAATATGCCTCGCTTGGGTCTGGGCGAGGCTGTACGTGTCTAGTTACTATCTGAAGAAGTTGAGTGTGGTTAACTTTTATCCCTCGGGAATGACTCTCTCACCAGTATCACGAGGTATGGACTATAGTTCATATCGGATAGGGCAAACAGAAAAAATATTGGTTCATCAATTAAACACGAACCGAGTTCGAAATCACTCCACTCATCAATAGTAAAACTGTCAATGGCTTGAAAGAGTTTCGATCACAAAAATAGGTACATTGCATTCAGTTACAACAACAAAAGTTGACTTGAAGTTGCTAAGTGCTACGCAACGCCGCTCTTTGTAAAACAACGAATGGAAAGCTCGTTACTCGCAGTAACATTGGCTGCAAGACCTGTTGCAGTCCGGCAACTACAGATGATATCAGTTGTAAGAAAACATCTGATGATCATGCCACTTTGGCAGCTCAGTAAAGATGCCTGTAGTCTTCCCGCCGAAACGTTGTTACTACCATTAAAAACCTGTACTTCGTTGATTTAGAATAACTAGCTAGACTAAACAATTTGAATTCGTAATGTATAAACAAAAAATCGGGAATGCGAACAAAAATCAACTGAAATTTATAGCATAGGTGCAAAAAATGCAGAAGATTTGGTGTACCGAGCTGGCTGAGGAAGACAACACGTAACTAAGACTGAAAATAAAGTGTGTCGGACGCGCGCAATTTGTGTGTTGGAGGTGCAGTGACGCGCAAGAAGACGCAGTCATTAAGCAAATGGTCACTGCTAACGGCATCCATTTAGGCAAACCTTGCCATCCCGAGGGTTTTTCCGCCAAAAGATTTTTTCCCCACATGCAATGACTACGAGAAGGGTCAAAAGACAGCAGAGGCGGCCATAATCTTATTTAGCTCGTTTTTCTCCGCAGACTCGGGTTGGAATATTAAAAGTCCGATAGAACTGTGAGGGGAAGATCCTTACCTTCTGAATTACACACCTAAAGTTCATTACGTCGTACAGGATTGAATGAAACAATCAGGAGAAGTGTAGGATGTACGTTAGTCACTTGAAATTTTTCAATGGACTAATTCGACCATTACCATTTTATCTTTTGTGATACTATTTGGGAACAAATTCTCGGTTGCAAGTTGGTCACATCTCAGATACGAATGTTAATCACGGTTTTGTAATATATCTTTTTGCAAAGTGCTTGTTTCATGAAATAAGCTGCGTCGCGTGGAATGATTTCTAAAGATGGTAAAAAAATTGATGAGACGGCAACGTGGACGAGCCAAGTTGCCATTCTTGGGGTGTCTCCCATGCCGTCAGACACCAATCACGCACAGGCACCAACGAAACACATTTACCGTCATCAATTTACACGCACAAACACCAGTACATTTACTTTAGCTCAGTATCATTAAACTCAGTCGTTGAAGAGATGTGGTCTTACGATTTAACAGTTTTCTTTGCGTCATCAATTTGATTAGATTATTATTATTATTAGTTAGTTTAAGACTCCCTATCCGCAATAAATGCGATCCAAAGAGAGGAAGGAGGAAGACACCATTCAGTATGGAGTTAAGGGAACGCGGAATCTATGCACAAAAGGCATAGAAACAGTAAGTTGAGAAAGAAGTTCATGAAACAAGATCAAAGTTGAAGAAGAAAGTAGTAGGTGCTGAAAAACAGGACAGCAGTGAAGCGAAAAAAAAATGGTCCTTAACATAACAAAAACATTTTATCTCAACAAAAAGAAGGACAACCTAACTCTCAGCTCGGGCCCTTGCATTTTCCCCCTGGGAGCGCTAAAACCCCCTGAGGAGTTGCGTCATTAGTTATGTTAGAGCAAAGATCACAGTTTTTCACGCAATGTTGATGCTATTATCCGAAGAGGAATATCTACTGTATCCGCATCTACTGTATTTTTGTCCTTAAATCAACCCTGAATTCCGGTTAATCATCGTATTTCAAAATACAGAAAGATTGTCAGCCCAGCAATGATCAAGACGATTTAAGAGCGTATTCACCGAAGCAACATGGCAGAGACAACATTTTTGGGAACTGGTAGCAGATTTTAACAATTATAAATGAACAAATTCAAGACCAGGATTGTCATGAAATTTTTTCTTAACAATTCCGGCCGTTATTTTTGGTCTGGATATTTTCCATAGAGGTATAAATTTTCAGTGATGCAATTTTTCCAACTTAAAGTTCAAATAAACGCTTTAAACAAGACATTCTTGTCCAAACCGCTGTACTAAGAATAACTGTACTTCTGCTCATTTTCAAAATTTTGAAAAATATGTCGAACATAAGCTCCATAAAATGACTAGTTTTCCGAGAGAACAAACTGAGGTGACGTTCCTTTTATATTGTTTTTTTTCAACAGAACATGACTTGCGCTGAAACTATAAATGTTTAACCATTTCTAAGACGTAACTAATGCCAAATCGTGAGCATCATTCATGGCTAATTTAACGTTAGACCTTTATATTCACTACCAGCAAAACCAGAACGTTTCCAAATTTACTTCCAACTACAACAAAATAATTCAAAAATTACAATAAAGTCAAAGGGAGGTAAAGAAAAGTCAATTCTCTGCCTGGCGTAATTGAACCCAGAGTGAAACACTTTTAACTGAATGCGCATGTCACACCAAAAAACACCAGCATCGGCTCACAGGAAGAAAACTTGGCCGAATCATTTGTAGAATAATAAAAACACCCACAACAAATGGGTCCATTTAGCTCGAGGTGGAAAAATTACAGCTAATACTAGGCTAAAGACTGAAAAATCGCAAGAACAAATGCGTCAGCCTGGATCCCAGAAGGGTTTAGAGAGAGAGGAGGAAAACTAACCCTTAGACTGAGATCCCCCCGTGATTAAAGCCCGAGGATTTCAAGGCTCATTTGGTCACACCTGGTCACAGGGAGACACATTGGGGGGTACATGGATGACCGGTAAACCCCATCTGTAAATGTCCAGAATGTATCTAGAATAAATACGAAGCAGGATTGGAAGTAGGGTGTCGTCTGGGCTTCTCAAGTCGGTGTTATAATCGATACATAGTCGGTATCAATCACATGAGGAACGTTTGTATCAGTAGCTGTGTTAATATAGTTTCTGATTCCATCACAAATATGGAACTCAACGCGGTATTGGGATCGGTCTAAAACGCAATGTTGGCATTAGTACTTCCTGAAATAGGAAGGACCATCAAATTAAATTTTGCGATGGAGCGCGTAAAAATTTCAGCGTTTTCAACACTGACACACTTCTGAATAGGGAACAAAACAATGCAAGCTATATGGTCCTTAATCGGGAACGCAAATATACTAAGTATCTCACACTCTAGAACCGTGATTTTAACACATGAAAATATCGTCTACGCGGGGAAATACATAAGAGATAATATTGAACTCGGTCGATAAATGTGCATTCGTTTGGCTCGTACATTTGAAGGATTTTCCGCAGTTGACCGCACTTCGCAGCCACACAAAATCACAACCATTTTGTATACCTTTCTTCGTTGTTAGCTTCGGAGGCTCACACGAAGAGCCAAAGCAATTTCAAATATTCGTTCGTGTGCACTGCGTAAAGAAAATTTCAACACACAGGACAACATATGACAAGTCTTAGATTTTACTGCGGTAAAAAAAACTTAGGTTCACTTGAATACACAGTAGCGTGAAGGGAAAGTTTGTGACAACAAAAACTGAGCAAGATTTTAAACTTTTTTACGTAATTCATCTCTACAGGAAAAATATTCATGGTACCTGATTACATGTTCGTGCTGAAAGAATGTAGAATACAAATTGGGTAGAATATAAAATTGCATGAGAGATCTAAACTGATTTTTTTTAAATAACAACGGACAATACATGTTTTACACCAAATAAAATAACTAATGGAAACTATGTGAACAAAATCACTAAGATTTCTGCTAGACTAACTATACAACGAAGAATGCATTCCTTAGCTGCCACTACTACCTTGTTCGTAAAAATTCTTTTGCACCTAAACTAATTCCTCCTGCCTCATGGCCAAAATCCTTTCGAGTATTCACTCACTAATGAATAGATCTTTGGTATGATTTGACATTCCTTCAGACTTACACTCATTGAGACAGTGCAATTATCAGTCACGCAGATAATGTAGTCATTTAATTTTATTTTCACCTAACGAATAACTTTTCATCGCATAAATCCAAATTTTTCATAGCATAATCTGTTCCTTTATTGTTGTCAGCAGATTCCAAGCACAACGTAGCTTGGGTGTTAGGGGCTCTAACTAACCGTAGAGAACCAGATGAAACAACAGCACTTCTATAACTGACTAGTCGCCAATCTATATTTCAGCGAGAAATATTAGTGCTAACTAATCCACGTTTCACTGGAAATGTTCCTTTTCTAGTACTGGTACTCAGGAAGCTATAAATTTTGTTAGCATACGCTTGGTGAGCTTGAGACGAAGTTCATTTCTAGCATACGGTGCCATCCACGGCTGCCCAGAGAAGAGCCCGAGTCCGTTTCACGTTACTCAGTAGGACGTATCTCGACGAATAAACTTCACACTCATTGAAATAAATTTTGTTCCGATTCGTTTCCAGTTATTATCGGATCACAGGCATTTTCAAAATAGTCTCTGGGGACTAAGAGAGGCACGGTAAAAGTGGTCAATAGGTGCTAACAACCATCGTACATCAAGACTCATTGACGCTGACCTCCAGAAACGCTAGAAAGAAGGTAGATTAGTACACATAATCCACACCCAAACATCGCACAAAAATCGTACAAAAAGCGTTGGCAGTATGAGGAGCAAAACCGCCTGGATCCATCCCGTCTGAGGCGGCCATCTTTGCCACTTCAATAGAAAAGAGTCCCTCGAGAGCCAAACTCCGCAAACACAAAATTTAATCAACAAGAAAGACACAAACGGATATTCGACGAGGCAATTTCTCGGTCATTTCTCATGGGGTCTTTGTCGGGAAATTGTTTCACGAGAAATAACAGAGGTAGAACTTCTCTTGACTGAATGATCGTAATTCTACAATTTTCCAAGTTATTTGTCACACGAAAAGGAAGTCCAGAATGACCAACTCGTGGACTGTTGCCAACACAAGAGAACAGCGGGGAAAATTAAAAACAATGGAAACGAAACGATCAGTTCAATTTAAAATGAAGTTAAATAAAAGGAGAAGTAACTAACAAGCAACAATTACTGAAGCCGACATACATCAAGAAATGAAGAAAACCTAAAATGTTCACTTGTGAAGCCCCAGATCAATAAAGATCATCAAACACATTGAAATAAATTTCAAAAGTTGAGGCCTTACAAAGTTGAGGAGTAGAGAAGAATACTGAGGTAGAAGCGTGCGTGTTGGCATACTGATACAATAAACGATGCAAAAATACTTCAACGTATAACTTCATTCCCCTGGCAGTACAATATCAACTAACAAATAAAACGAATTACTACGTTTGTTGGGATTAGAGAAGAGCCTGACGCATGTAACATTTTATTAACCAGCACAGGTCATTGCAACGGTGACATCAACTTTCAACTGTGTGATTCGATCAGTATGTTAGTAAAGTGACGTCACCACGTGCTTGTAAAATAGAATATTTATCATTCCGAAGAAAAACACATCAGCGTTATTCACTAACACGTTTAATACGCGTTTCAGAATCTGCCAACATTTGCTGTTCTATATTTAGAAGAGGCACCGCACCATAGGCCATATCAAGTCATGCACAGCACTTACTCGGCATTCTGAAGTTTTGACAAATCTGGAAAGGTGCATCGAAACAAGCGTACATGAACAGCGAAAGTCGATATTTGCTCACTCAGTGACGCGAGTTCGGTTTTAATGCGAGGAGAATGTGTAGGGATTGGAATAATTGAAGTCTAGCCTGCACTGCCCACACACCTCGCCCCACATACACGCAATGCGCCACGAGATCAAGCATTTCGCTCGCCCAGCCCAGCTGGTGGAAAGTTTTTTCTTTGTTCCAGCCTTGTAACACATGCATGCGCTTCATTTCATATCCATGACAACACCAAAGCCATAGCTCGCATTCCCGGCAACGTATTTTTTCTTTTCATTCTCTGACGGTGTTATCCAGCAAAGAAATCACAAAAGAAATGGAAGGGTAACTTTTCAGACACACAAAGTTGAAAAGATTGTTAAAAAAAAAGAGTTCACTTCAAAATTGGCGCAGAAATATCATCAAAATGCAGACGGTCGGCGTCAAGGAAAGTAAATAATTTTATATCCTAGCCCATTTTTACGTCAAGCGGACATGAATTGCTACAGAGGGAAAAACAGAGAATATCCAGAACCCATTTTCTATTTATAGTTCAGTTTTTCGGTACTTCACACAGTTTTCTTGATTTCCGATTCCGGAGTCGCTGACAACATAGCCGCGTAAAAGACATCTACTTATTTGTACAAGACTGATGATGAATAAGTTATTGTACAAAATGAGGGTCAGAGAAGGAATGGGAAATAACGTGAATGTTTTCTAAAACACCTACTCTGCCGAACAACATGAAATCTCTTGGGAGAAAAACTATTTTTGGTTATGGAAATCGTGTCTTTGAGTCACCTATATTGAAATTAGTCTGAAAATGGGTCAGGCCATATTCCTATCAGCAGATTTTTAGCATGACTAGAACCCACGGTTACCCAAATTCACAATAAGGTTTCAATTCCTACAGTTTCTGCAACAGAATCTGAGAAAAAATAATCATTTCCACGAAATGTAAAAGGAAAGTTTTGAGGCTCACGCTTCCATTAAGAGAAAGTTTCTGCACCTATTTATCTATTAGAGAGGAGGTCAGTCTCTCACTTTTCCATTAGCTAAGAAGTTTGAATCGTCACTCTTCCATTAGGAAAAAAGTTGGACCCTCACTCTGGTCGTACTCACCCTCGAAGCAAGCACCCACACGGCGTCTCTAGAGGCTCGCTGCCCAAGCACGCATGCGCAGAATCTTACCTGAGAACAAAAAAAGTTATTCAAACACGACTGCAATATTTTTGGTCGCAAGAAACTGCTGCTCTCGGAAAGTTCCCGCTCTACGAACAAAAAAAGAACAAAGTTTAGGGAGGGCAGGCGCGCCTAAATGGAGGACGAAGCAGCGTGGGGAGTTAGCTCAGGAAAGCGAAAATTCAACGCTGATTTGATAGCTTGCGTTCGTACGGCTTTGAGTTCTCTTTATTCAGAGGCAAGACAGCGGGGGCGCCGCAACATTTTACAAATGAAAAAATCCCTCCCAGGATTTCAAGCTATATTAAAACAAAAAAAAAAGATACGTATAGGATGAGATAGCACAGAACACGAAGAAAATACTAGCCATGTTTGAACGAAATCGCGTTTGCATATGTTGGACGGCTGAGAAAACTGTTATTCTATTTACACATGAGATACTCTGAAAGTATGAAGAAGAAAACAAAGTTACTGGACGTCTAACATGAGTGATTTCTCTCAATGTTCAACTCGACCGAGTTAGAACAAGAAAAGATAAGGGGAAAAATCACGAATTCATTGAAATAATAACAAATATTAATATTTGTGTGCCATTTTTTTTCAATCATTGAACCACACGGACTTTTCAGGGAGAAGAAAATAATTTACTTACATATGAGTGACTAATTTCATGTCATCGGAAATGAAACTTGAAAGGAATAAAATAAAAATTTGCGCAAATTAAAGTATTTCACTATTTGAAACGAACAAAAGAAGTGCGGTTGAAAAAATGAACTGGGCTGAAACTAAAAAGTGAAGCCAAGTTGTGCAAGCAGCGAGTGAAGACATTCCTTTTCAGCCCTCAAATGAGTGAAATAACACAGGACAGAAAGTCGGAGAGATGGAAGTTCTGTGCGAGCTAAAATCTACCTCTGCGGAGACATTCCACGGCTGTTATACAAGCTAGATTTCTTTCTCAAAATCATAAAGAAAGTGAGTAGTTGTCTAGAAAAACGCGCTACACACATGTGAACAATTTTGTGCATATTTTATTCGAAGACACAAATGCAATACTCTACGCGGAAATTTTTCTAAGAATGGCGAAAGAAAACATAGAAGGTAAGTGAAACCGTTTCAGTCTTCATAGGGTCAAATAGACTGGTCAAGTCAACAGCACGAGAAGACTGAAGACGAGCCTGTGAGAGCGACAAAAATTATCACACTTACAAGGCAGCGACAGCGACAAAAGCACGGGTCAAATGACGCGCAAAAAAGCGCTGGCGAGAAAGAGGCGGCGACCGCTCCGGGGATCACATGCTGCTAGCGCGAAAATGACATGAGAAGCTTGAGGTTCTGCGACAGCTCGTTGTAGAGAACAATGCTGTTCTGAACCGCGTGGTAATGGCCAAGTGTGGCATAACTGATGCTTGGGCATGGACACGGACCTCGCACGCAGACAAGACCTGAGGAGTTCGTGGAGTTCATTTATTTTCTTTTATGGTTCCATTTGCATTGATAAACGCCATTCATACTTAGCCGATTTTAAAGATAATTGAAGCATTTCATTGAAACTCGTCATTTTAGTATCACATGCGAACGAAGAGCAAATTAAAATTTCTTCTCTTTTCAATCAAAGTATGTAATGCTAATGTGGTGAACTATATTTGTACTCTGAAAACCATCGTTCTTAATTGCAATATTTGAGACTCATACAAGCTTCTTGGTAGGGACGTTTTCAATTAGCGGGATTAGACGACCTTGGTATTACAAATAAAGGCAGAAAGATCGTAATAAAAATTGTGGCGAGTTCTACGTCAACATTAAGATCAGTAAGCACGTCACAATACTACATGAAGTAGTGCTAAAAGTACAAGAAAGAAGGCATTTTCAAACTGTTGAAAGTAAGGACTGCAGACTTATTCCACTAAGCAACAAAATTAAGCCACCAGTCTTCACCACGGCCAGCTAGCAATCCTACACGGGGATAGGAAGACAATAACCCAACCGATATGCCGGCATGTATTTAAGGATAAAAACTGAGCAAAAAAAAATTCTATGAACAAAAAAGCGTAGATAAAATTTTTAGGGGTAAAGAATAGAGGACAATTTTTCATGACTGAAGTATACACAAATATTTCAGACTTTTTGAGCAGGTAAACAAATTTTATTATAGCAGAAGAGTAGACATCTTTATAGTTGAAGAAGGGTAGACAGATATTGAAGATATTGTTATTGATGAAGTATGATGAAGATTGATTGATTGAAATTGATTTGATGAAGATTTTGATAGAGTAGACAAATTTTTATGACTGGTGACAAATTTTTAAGGCCAAAGAAGTGGACAAAGTTTGTGAGTCCGGTGACACAATTTCATGGGAGAAGGGAGACAATCTCTCTTTGTATCCTACTGAATCTAAAAGAGCATAATCAATAATAGGAGAACTGCAGGGAATTTACCAAGGCTCTCTAACTGAACTTGTGTTTCTCAATCGAAACTAACCACTCCTTCAATTAATTCACGTAGAGAGCGAATGTGTGTTTAAAAAAAATGACGAAATTTTCACTCCTTATATAAATTATTGAAACTCAACATTAAAACAAAAACTACCTCGAAGTACATCAAACTCGAAATGTTCCAGATAAAAACGTACACGAAAATTCCGCAACTTCGACATGCAAGCAGTGCGTCATAAACACAACAAAAGGTCAAAATCGGAGCGCCTGCGAAGCGGCCCAAATTGTACGAGGAAGAGATGTATTGCAGCGTTTTCGGGCACTGAGGAGTCCAGTTCAGCAACAAACGATACCAGAGAGACCAGCCTAAGCTTTCTCATCGCCCCTCAACAAGATTTATGATACCAGGAGATCGGACACCAGCTTGCCCCTAACCAATTCCTCACAGATATTATATTGAAGATCCACAGCAGTTGCGTTACCTTCGTTTTACGCTGTACTCGATGCAAAGAAATGCGATCTCAAAAGCCATACGTACGCATAAATGTTTCCAAAATAAAACTAGATCTAATTGTAAAAAAATACTCTTGGATGTAGTTCGCACACGACGTCCTCGAGAATACTAAGCTTACAGGCACACTAAGAGAAAAAAGAATTTTCTAACAAAGGGGAAAATTTGAGATATTTCATTGACGTTTCTAGTTCTAATTTATACATTTGCTCATTTTCCGAGAAATAAACGCTTAACTAATATCGTATTTGAGCATCTCTAAGAGATGAGAGTTCACATTGACTATGAGGTGACTGTTGTCAGAGCACATCGACTCTAATGTAGCAAGCGTCAACATCCACAGCGACGCGCAGTTGGGAGCCGAGTTAACCCAGTCACCCGATCATCTGTTTACGCATCCCGTAGTGTTATGATGGCGCAGCGCAGGAGCGGCCCGAGTGCCCGCATGCTTCAGTGTAGCGCTAAATAGATGAAGGCATGCATCAAAATAGCGCCAAGTGAAAATGAAGGTATATATCAAAACAGCATCAAGCGGAAATACAGGCGTGCATCAAAATAGCACCAAGGGAAAATGAAGGAATACTGTAAAATAGTGCCAAAATTAAAATGAAGGCATGCATCAAAATAGAGCGAAGTTAAAATGAAGGTATATATCAAAACAGCATCAAGCGGAAATACAGGCGTGCATCAAAATAGCACCAAGGGAAAATGAAGGAATACTGTAAAATAGTGTCAAATTAAAATGAAGGCATGCATCAAAATAGAGCCAAGTGAAAATGAAGGCATGCATCAAAATAGCGCCAAGAGAAAATTAAGACATGCATCAAAATAGCCCCAAGAGAAAATGAAGACATGCATCAAAATAGCGCCAAGAGAAAATGAAGACATGCATCAAAATAGCGTCAAGAGAAAATGAAGACATGCATCAAAATAGCGCCAAAATGAAAGTGAAGGCAGGCATCAAAACTGCTCCCAGCGAAAACGAGCCCTGCACCAGAACAGCGCCGAGTCGAATGACGAAATGAAATGCGCAACTCCCCCGCCCCGCCATGCGTCATTAGATATGAAATGGGCCTTCTAATGTCCTCCAGTGTAGCCTCTCATCAGCAGACGTTGCTGGAGCGAAGTTAATTTTTATCATACATGAAGCAAAGGTGAAACATGAGCGGCCGGATGCCGTTCAGCTCGCGTCTTTTAGACTCCCTCAATGAAGGTTTGGATGAATTAGTGTTTCCAGGTGGTATGCCAGACGCACCAACTCGGAGTGAAGATTTAATTGGCCTCAACAAACGTGGAAAAATAAGACGTCAAAATTTTTACAGCTCCTCATAACCAAATGCAGGACAACTTAGCGAAAAGGCACAAAATAAATCAATAAGTCAGCTAATTTAAAAATGATCAGGGACCCTGGAAAGTGAGCTATAATTTGGTTATCGTAGCAAAACGTTTGTCACGATTACAACACAGCATCCAGTCGACCGAAGAGGATTAATTAAAAAAAAGAGGATTACACAAAATATTGCAGTCCACCCGAGCCTTCCCCGGGCACCTCTACTAAGTGCAATATATTATCATTATCTTCTTATAGGATCACCGCCGCTGGCGTGACTAAGACGTGTCGAAAGTGAAATTTAATCATGCATTTCGTTATCTCGGAGGATCACCTGCATGAAGCTGCTACAGCCACTAAATTCTGCGTGAAAATCTCAGCGCAAAAATGAAGATTTTTTTTCGTGAATTTATGTATCATCACTAAAGTTAGAGAGAAGCTTAAATGGTATTTATCATTTCTTTAATCTATAACTTTACGTAAAACGATGCTCGTAAGCCCTTTTTGATCGCAATCTTACGACGAAAGCAAAGGTGAGGTGATATTTTAATGAATTCTTTGGCCGAAAAATGCAACTCAACATTACTACGAATTAATTTCAAGCATACGAGGATTAGGTGACGGAAAAAACACAATTTTCAATATCAAAAGACGCGCTAATATAACAAAAGAGCATACAATACAGAGCAGCAGGTGCGCTACATGCACCAGGCAAGAACTGCAAGACGGGCATGGAAAGAATTCTGCGGACATGTGAATACATTCAGAGCTTTAGTAGCTTTAATTATAGAGTAGGCGAGGCTCAAAATTAAGACGTTCACGCAACAAACACATAGAGCTGATAAAGAATGAAGAACTGCCGCAATAACCTGAGTGCGGCAATCATAGAGTTGAATTAATGCAGTGCAAACACGAGCGTCTCAACATTGATAAGGATGGAACTCTTTCAAGCAAACTTTAATGCTTAACAGCCGTAATGATAATTTACTCATTTTTAGCATGTGTTTTATGGTTTGTTATAACATCGTAAATTTGGGTGACTTTTAGGTATGTTTCGGTCATTAAATTTGACATCAAAGACGGGTGCGCGCGCTTTAAATGATGGAAATGTCCAGAAAAAAGATCAAAACGAAGTCTATCTCAAAACACGCGATTAATGCAACAGTAACTCGTTTTCGCGAACTATTAACTGCGCCGGTCTTGTTTACAATAAAACGACGTATAAATCGCACAGGAGAAAACTTGAAAGGACATTTTTCAGCCCGGCCGGTAAAGGCATTTGAGAAACCAGTATCAGCACGGTACAAAGACCGGCACCAGGCCTCAGCACGGCACGTAGTCCACAAGGCAAATAAATTCCAAGTCGAAGCATCGCAAGCGCCACTAACAGTGCGCAAGTCATCCCAAAATCAACACGGAGGTTGTCTGTGTGTTTGCCGTCGTCAGGTGCCTCACGAAGAGTCCTCTTTTATCTTCGTAAAGCTAAACAACATAAACGCTGGCAAAACACTAACATTCGGCCCTATAAAAGACCTCGAGCGCAATTACGGCAGGGGTCAGTTAAGAAAAAACTCCACGAACTACTGCCAGGTAAATTTACAATGGGGTTAAATATGACACAGACACACGCCACATGTCATGACTGGGAGACGTGTGGCTCTTCTTCATGTCACGACGTACTTACGCGCACACACACTATAGGACAATACCATTCCTCGTGCAGTAACGGTACCGTCCTCTTACGAAACTTTTCCTACATTTAAGTAGCCTTCGAAAACGAAGACTCGAGGCTCTTCTTAATTCAAACTCGTCTAACTCGAGCGAACCGACAGTGTAGAGGAGTCGAGGGATTATATCAGTACACATGAGATGTTAATTTTAGAATTAAGGTGCCAAGTCTCACTGATATGTCTTAACGTCAAAGCGGCCACCCAACTGAATTGTTCATGAACGAACGTCGCAAAGTTGATCTATCTTCTCATGATATCACGGTATAAAATATCTTTCTACAGCAAGTAATTCTCAGTGACTATTTAGTCTCGTTTTAGTTATCAGAAATATAGCACAATTAACCTCTAAATAGTTTTCAGCCTATGAAAAACACGTCAAAATTTAGTGTGACGAAATTTTACAATGGATTTTTGTCTAATCAATGCGTTTTACATGAAATAGGGACTATTCTTCAGGTGTGAGCTGGCACTGGGGGGAAGCCGTTAATTCAGATAGTTTGGAACAACACCTCACATGATTAATCTAGCAGAAATTTTTACCGTGTCTTCATTAATAGTGAGCTTATTAGTATAACTCGCTATACGACACATGGCAAGGCAATAAAGTTTCGCATTCACGGATTTTTAAACTCAAATGAAAGAGAAGATTGAGTTTTCCGCTTCTAGTTAACATTCAAAGTTGGCCCGATCATTGAAATACCGTTCTCGGGTCCCACAAAACGCATGATGCGGTGACAAAATCGCACAAAGCGTGCAAGAACAATACCGTGAACTTCATGCAGAGATCCGCGATCACTAAATTATTTGCCCTCGATACAATCACTCAAAGAGGCAACTTGAGAGGAGGGGAGCAGGTTCAGAGGTCACCTGGCTAGCGTTGTGAAGAGAAGCGAGGTCTACGCACGTCGGTGAGCGCAGAACAAAACGAGAAGAGAATCGATCACACCGATATCAATACGGTGAAACCTTAGAGGCCGAGATACAGAGAGCCACGTAGGCCGCCTAGTAAGGAAGAATGCCGTGCACTCTATATATATACAACTGGCGTTGCCCAGCAGATGAGTTCGATAGACGTAACTGCTCGAGATGGGAGTCCTGATGAGCACGCGATCTTCTCTGCCTCTTAAAATGAACCGAAATTTCAATCTGGACGCTGTCCTGAAGGCACAAACCATTTGTGCTATTAAGTTCGTTACACAGATATTTGTTCGCAGCTACTCAGCAAAACGATTTATTGCTGGGAGTTTCTTAATCCTGTTTCATGAAAATGGCACCCTTCCTATTTGATTGTGTGATAAAATGATCGTACAAAAACGCGCATACCTCACGTGAATCACTACTATTTACAACCCGGTGCGGAGAAAGCAGCGCTAACAGAAATGACTCAATATCGCTGCTGTATATAGGGGTGTGGATCTGATGTTCAGTGAAGCACAAATGAAAGCCTAGTAGTTCTCCCAATCTGTTTTAGGCACAAATGATAAACAAACAACGCTACGTCACCAAAGTAAGTGGAGCTGTGATTTGCTTTCCGTAAAAATTACCAGTGTTAATTTAAATGCTTTTTCTTTCTTATAACATCGTTCTATCATGTATAATTTATGATCTCATATATTCACAAACCTGGTCTTCTCGTTTACGTCGGATATCTTAACAACATTCACGTCTCTACCCAATAAACGCAATCTAAAACTTGTGATTTTAAGCTCGGATCATAAGAGAGACACAATCTGGTGAGTGTTATTCTAGACAGAAAAGCCCGGACTCAGCCGTTGGAAAAATGACGCCGAAAATAGACCAAGACAGGAAAGAAGAGAGAGCAATTGAGCATTGAAGAGAGAAACAGCCACTCCTCGATGGCTGCTCAGAGGAGGCTCGCTCGAGGCCGCGGGAACGATTGTGATTGAGACACGTAACACCAGATTTGTCAGGTTGTCCTTGTTCTCAAGCCCTTATTTAAAAATTAGGCTTTTTATAAACAAAATTTGACTATTCAGCGTTTGGCAAAACATTCTACATTATGTAAAACATTTAGCAAATTGAAACTGTACAGAGCTGCCACGCACTGAATGGTCTTCATATCTAAACTTTATTAGAAAAGGAACAAATTTGATAATCATGGACATTAATTGACCAAACTGGCAACGCTGCTCGACACACGCAACGACCAAGAAACATGCTACACAAGCCCCCGCAAACCATGAAACTGAACCCACAACAGACTCTTCAACAATTGCGAGCTATGTACAAGCATTGGTCGCATCAGGAGAACGAACACACATTCTCAAGACTAGTCAAGAGCTGTTTATTAAAACTTTATAGATCAAATAAAAACCGTGGCACATTCTTCAAGCATTTTCATAAATTTTGACGTTAGGACTGAACTTTCTTATTTAAAAAGTCATTGAATACATTCACGGAAATTTCTCACACAAACGGTCGAATTCCGTGAGCAGACATACTGCATGTATACTTCTAGATGCTCGGGTTACACAGACCGTAGATTTAGCCGCGCATGGCAGACTGACGCACATCCGGCAAGAGCCTGAACTCGTATGTCACGGAGTGCTCGGATTGGCTGCTGTCGTCTTCAAATTTTTTGAAGATGAAGCAAGAGTAACATGGGCGGCAAGGCTTATGCAGATAGAACCAGACAAGTTTTAATTACTTTGCGTGTCCGGATAACAAAAGTAACATCTTTCTCGCTGCGCAATTTAAGGAGTGTTTACGGACGAGTAAAGTTGGACCCTGCAAAACTCCCACACGCAGAGTGGGCCCTACAGCAAAATACTGCGGCTCAAGTTCGGCTTTGTGATGCACTGAACGATGTTTTTGAGTCAGATATAATGAAGATAATGAGATAAATTAAGATGATTTTATTAAATCACACACTTACAGCCTAACAGTACAGAGGCTACAGGCCTAACAGTACAGAGGCTACAGGCCTAACAGTACAGAGGCTACAGGCCTAACAGTACAGAGGCTACGGGCCTAACAGTACAGAGGCTACAGGCCTAACAGTACAGAGGCTACAGGCCTTACAGTACAGAGGCTACAGGCCTAACAGTACAGAGGCTACAGGCCTAACAGTACAGAGGCTACGGGCCAAACAGTACAGAGGCTACAGGCCTAACAGTAAAGAGGCTACGGGCCTAGTAGTACAGAGAAATATTTCAAAAATTGACGTATTTGGAAATAAAGGCCACTGAAATTAAAAAGAAAGCTTGTATCGTCGGCTTAAAGCTTGATAGTCAAACAAGCGAAGTACTTACAGCAATACAAAATCTAGCATGATGGACAAAATGACGCAACATTTTAAATCGTATTTTCTTAGCTTCCTAGTTGGAGGAAAAAAAACAGAGTTCTTCAAGAAATATCACACCAATCATTTTTATAAGTATTATTCTGAAATTGTACGTACACCAATCTATATTTCATGAGTTCCATTTCCAAACCTCAGAGCCAGAACAGGGTGCTATACGTTAAAGGTGACCGTGTTTCAGAAGCCGAAAAGCTTGGAAGCGCTACAGGGCCGCGACCAACACATCCGTAACACTTAACCTTTTATCATGACCATCTGGCACGGGGGAAACAATAGAAACCATAAGTTTACGCCACCCAGGTATTGCCACGCGTACCACCACCACCACCACCAGGCAGGCATCTATTGCAATCAACACCTGGAGTTGCAGCAGGAAACACCTCGACTAATTCTAATAGGTGCCTGCACACAGAGCTCGGCCTGAGTAATGCCTCAGAGACTCTAATGGGCGGCTGTTAGAATGATCCCGGAGCGTGAAATATTGAAATTGTCGAGACCAGCGCCAGAAAATGGGAGGCTCAACACTCAAAATGGGAGCGATTGAGAGAAGCTTCCAGTCTTGAGGAGGTTTGGAAAGTGTCACAATGCCTGAAACTGTTCAACTATATCGATGCTTAACTTACAGCACGTAATGAAAATGAAATCGAATCTACATATGTACAAAGAAAATATTGCTCGCTCTCGTTTGCATTTGTACACTATTTTATAAAGCATCCAATAAAGATGGTATTATATTTACAAGCCCTAGCATTGTCAGTAGGAATTGAGTATTCCACGCAATAGTGTGAAGCCAAATCCTTTTCAGTGTTAATCAACGATTGTCAACATCGAAGTACAAAAACGCGCATACCTCAAAAACGCACATAAGTGATAAAGGTCAGCAACGTGTGCCCATTAAAAACTTAAAATGTGTGTACAAGAATTCCTTAAAATTTGAATTAAATGTTACAAAGGGCACGGCACTACTTTCATTTCTGATCTTGTACTACAATTTCAGTTGAATCAAAACTCCAGGAGAGCAATTTCCTACGACCCCAACTGAGGACTTGGACCCAAATCTGGGACGTGTACTTTAATTAATGTGGGACTTGATCTCAATCTGCAGGCGTGTACGTCTACTTTTGTGCAGAGCACAGGAAAACTGTGGCATCATAATACAAGTCGATCACCTCGAGCTCAGTAAAACAAGGTCATCAATTACGACATCAATCTTAATGACGAACTTAAAAAGCGCTTCCAGAGAAAAATGTCCTGAATAATCCGTGTTCAGTAATGAGACACCTAAGCAAGATCTGAAATTATGAACTCGTTCACACCTCATGTACAATTTTATACCTGACAAAGAACCCGAATTTCTACTTCAAAAGGTTGGAACTTCAAGATTCCAATTAAAAAAATTCAACCGAATAATATCTATAATGAAAGACCTTTAACCAAACAAGAGACTCAACAAAAAAGTATTTTTACTTGAGCTAAAAACAATACTTTTTCAACTAATACAACAAATGTAAATTTCAGAGAAACAATGTTTGCGAGTGTGACAAATTTATTGTTCAGTGAGTAAAGTCTACAATTAAGACAAATAATTCTCGAATTAAACAGATCTCTGAACAGATTCGAAATCAAACAGATTTCCAATTAAACACATTATGTAATAGCATTTATCTCTAACACAACTATCTCTCAACGAACAAATTTTAAATTAAAAAAGGCTTTTACATAATCAATTTTGAATAAAATGCAGTGAATTTGCAGTTGAACAGATCATTAATTACGCAGATTATTATATCAGTAGATCATCAAGTAAGCTAATCACTACTTAAACAAATTTTAAATTAAGAAAATTTAGAATAAGCAAATTTTTAACTGACTGATCTTTGATAGAACAGATCTTCAATTAAGCAGATCTTCAATTAAGCAAATCTTCAATGAAGCAGATCTTCAATTAAGCAGATCTTCAATTAAGCAGATCTTCAATTAAGGAGATCTTCAATTAAGTAGATCTTCAATTAAGCAGATCTTCAATTAAGCAGATCTTCAATTAAGCAGATCTTCAATTAAGCAGATCTTCAATGAAGCAGATCTTCAATGAAGCAGATCTTCAATGAAGCAGATCTTCAATTAAGCAGATCTTCAATTAAGCAGATCTTCAATTAAGCAGATCTTCAATTAAGCAGATCTTCAATGAAGCAGATCTTCAATGAAGCAGATCTTCAATGAAGCAGATCTTCAATGAAGCAGATCTTCAATGAAGCAGATCTTCAATGAAGCAGATCTTCAATGAAGCAGATCTTCAATGAAGCAGATCTTCAATTAAGCAGATCTTCAATTAAGCAGATCTTCAATTAAGTAGATCTTCAATTAAGTAGATCTTCAATTAAGTAGATCTTCAATGAAGCAAATCTTCAATGAAGCAAATCTTCAATGAAGTAGATGTTCAATTAAGCAGCTCTTCAATTAAGTAGATCTTCAATGAAGCAGATCTTCAATGAAGCAGATCTTCAATGAAGCAGATCTTCAATGAAGCAGATCTTCAATGAAGCAGATCTTCAATGAAGCAGATCTTCAATGAAGTAGATCTTCAATGAAGCAGATCTTCAATGAAGCAGATCTTCAATGAAGCAGATCTTCAATGAAGCAGATCTTCAATTGAGCAGATCTTCAATTAAGCAGATCTTCAATTAAGCAGATCTTCAATTAAGCAGATCTTCCATTAAGCAGATCTTCAATTAAGCAAATCTTCAATTAAGCAGATCTTCCATTAAGCAGATCTTCAATTGAGCAGATCTTCAATTGAGCAGATCTTCAATTGAGCAGATCTTCAATTGAGCAGATCTTCAATTAAGCAGATCTTCCATTAATTAAGCAGATCTTCAATTAAGCTGATCATTAATATTAGCTGATCGTCAGCTCAATATACCTTGAACTATGTTGATTATTAATTTCATCTGTAAAGTAACTATTTCCTCAGACAAATTAGTCAGGTTCAAGAGCAGAATACTGCAACTGGTTCCGTGAGTTCACAAATGAAACTTTCCTTAACGAAAGCCGTGTATATCGTTACCCATCGGCGAAATAAGAGCAAATTTTCAAGCATAAAATTGGATATAATCAAGAAATTTTCCTCCTAGCCATAAGTTGCCTTGAGAAAGCGACCCAGGAACAAGACTTCCATGTCAAGGAAAAATTTGAGTTTGGCGAAAGTGTGCACGAAATATCCGTAGACTAAGAAACAATTCGCTCTTCTTTCATTAAGCAAGCACTTCCACTACAATTATATCTTGACAATTTTCTTTCTTATCATAAACTTTCCTGCTAATAAGGTGAGTAACAAATTAAAACATAAATAAACGAAATAATTCGGAATATGAAGTACGAATTCCAAAGTTGCAATTTTACAGAAACCCATAATTTTTACCGATTGGTTTTAATATAAGATCATCCGGCGCTGGCCATCTCTCAGTAACCAAACATTTCCCAAGTCACACACGCAACGCGACCCCATTCACAGAGGGTCACCCGTAGTGATACAGCAGAGCAGGCGTGACAGCAATAGGTCCTAAAAAGGCGGACAACCTCCGCAGAGTTTTCCTAATGTTTCCGCTTCTGTGTCGTCTCGGTCTTCTTTTTCCATGTCTGGCGACCGTAACGTCACATTGCACGGGAACTATCTTAGATTAAACACTACAAAGAACGTGAAATCATTTTCGCGGAGATGGTACTGCAAACAACAATTCACAAACCTAAATACGATCTACATTCCGCCATCGGATCAAAATCGTCGCAGCGATCAGAGTTGGCTGTCGCCAATCAAAGCCGCATTTACGTGGCTGGCAGTGTCAGGGCTGCGCAAAAATGTCCACTTCACAGCAGTTGCCGCCTTTCGGGCAAACAACTCGCATGGAGAGGAGCAATGTTGCCCAGCCACGCGACTGTCCTGGCTAACCGCCATTTAAAATTGCGCGGCGGTATAGCCCTCACACGAACGTTACTGCGCTACGCGGATCTCACAACTACGCTAATCGGCGTAGATACCGGCAAAGGTTTTAACTTAGTATGAATAAGCAATTTACCGTCCGAATAATTGGCCGAATCATTTTAGGAATTTTAACTTTTTTAAATAAATGAAACTTACTACAAAGAATCACTTTTATCTATTTTCCTGAGAAAATCGTCCGCAGTAGCTATGATTTTGTCACGAAACCACAGAAATCTTCAACATGGTTTTCAATATCCCCACCCCAGTACGCTGTAATTGTGACGCACCTATCAACAGACCTCCAACATGGGTGTTAATTACAGACCTTCAATATACCCACATCAGCACACAGTAACTTTGACACCAATACAGTTACAGATATCCAACATAGCCAACAATTACAGACTTTCGATGCGTGTAACGAGCCACGCAGTAGCATTGATACAGTTCCCACTGCAGACCAATATGTTCACGACTCTCAATGGTCACACTTGTGACAATCCAATACGAAACATTGACAAATTGAAGGCTCCGTGTCTGTTCAGTGTCAATGGACACGCATTAGAGTATCGGTCCAGATAACGAATATCAGGACAGCAGCACCCCAAGATTTGATATACGAGTTTTTGACATAAGTTCAAGCTTTTTCTAGTCTGCTCTACCACGTTTAAACTCAGGGAAGTATAACCTCAGATAAAGTTGCGTTCTGACATCCAGACAGAAGTTGACCATTAACAGAAAACTTTTGAAGTACGAATGAGCAGAACTTTGGTTGCACCACACATCCTTGAATAATGTTAGCAAAATAATAGTTATTTCTTATAATTATTAATAAAGACACTTCTGAACTATATAGCGGCTGTTTAAAAAACGCACTGTCTAGCGCACTTTTCACTCTCAAAACAATGAAACGTTGCAGCTTTTTCATTAAAGATAAATTGAGCCATCATGGATTAGGCAACAGCAACTGTGAAACTGGACGAACTTTTCAAATTCATATCGATAAACACTTAGAAATTGATTACGCACGATTGTTCTGTTCCGAAAGTAATCAATAATATGCAAGTTACACAGTTTCACCAGATCAAATTGAAAATACAACACAATGAAAGAAAAGAAAATTTGCTACAATCATTTCCATTATTTAAATTGGAGTGTCCAAGGTATGACGCACGTCGCGCTTATAATCGCTGCTTCAGAGCAAAAATAAATAAAGTCTACATTGCTAACAAGCCAATTGATAAACTAAAAAAAAACTGGAGCCTGAAATGAAAGGCGCAGCTACTCGCACAACGGACGCATCAATACACGGAACACGAGCGCTGCGGCACGGCTCTCACAAACCAGAGCTGTGTCGTCGCATCTTGTGCCGGGCACAGAGATTGCGTGGAGGAACCTAGGGTTCAGAACCAACGATTTGTGAATTTCAAGAAATTTTGTGAAGAAGGTGAGATTGTGTCACTAAATCCCATTGGTGGAGAACCAGCGATTTTGGGGGAACCATCGCTTCGGTGGAGAACCATCGCTTTGGTGGAGAACCAGCGATTTTGTGGAGAACCAGCGATTTGGCTGTAAACCATTATCTGGGAGCAGGGCTGACGAAGGCGTCCAGTGGAGCATGGCTGACGTAGGCGTCCAGTGGAGCAGGGCTGACAAAGGCGTCCAGTGGAGCAGGGCTGACGAAGACGTCCAGTGGAGCAGGGCTGANGAAGGCGTCCAGTGGAGCAGGGCTGACGTAGGCGTCCAGTGGAGCAGGGCTGACGAAGGCGTCCAGTGGAGCAGGGCTTACGTAGGCGACCAGTGGAGCAGGGCTGACGAAGGCGTCCACTGGAGCAGTGCTGACGAAGGCGTCCAGTGGGGCCGGCCTAGCTCTACATTGCAGGGCGACGCGGAAGGGGGCAGATCTCGCCAGAGAAAGGCAGGGGGAAATGGAGGCAGGGAGCGCTGAGTGCTGCAACTGGCCGTGTGAAGTAAGGGCCGGGGGGCAGGTGGCTGGCATTTCTGCACTGCAGCTAGCTACACTGCAGCTAGCTACACTGCAGCTAGCTACACTGCAGCTAGCTACACTGCAGCTACCTACACTGCACTGCAGCTACCTACACTGCACTGCAGCTACCTACACTGCACTGCAGCTACCTACACCGCACTGCAGCTACCTACACTGCACTGCAGCTACCTACACTGCAACTAACTACACTGTACTGCAGCTACCTTCACTGCAACTAACTACACTGTACTGCAACTAGCTACACTGCAACTAACTACACTGTAGTGCAACTAACTACACTGTAGTGCAACTAGCTACACTGCACTGCAGCTACCTACACTGCAACTAACTACACTGTACTGCAACTAGCTACTCTTCACCGTAACTAGCTACTCGTCACCGTAACTAGTGCCTCTACACGGTAACTAGTGCCTCTACATGGTAACTAGTGCCTCTACACGGTAACTAGTGTCTCTACACGGTAAATAGCAACACACTTCGGCAGATAACAACACGGCAGATAACAACACGGCAGATAACAACACGGCAGATAACAACACTGCAGATAACACGGCAGATAACAACACGGCAGATAACAACACGGCAGATAACAACACGGCAGATAACAACACGGCAGATAACAACACGGCAGATAACAACACGGGAGATAGATAATTTCTATCATGGCTAGTGTAAGACACCCCAGGAATATGAAAGGCGATCTCAAGAGAGTGAAAAGAAGGGACCATTTACTATGAACTGTAGTAATAGGGATTTCAGCGTACAATTACAGTGCGTTTCCACACAGGATATCCTTCGCATTGAAGCACTAAATTAAAAATGAAGAAATTGAAAGAACGAAGAGGTAGCGAATAAGGTATGAAAACTGAAAAAGTCAAAGTGGGTATGAAAGATACACGTCCCGAAGGCCTTTTCATAGCTGCGGCAACCCAACAGTATCTTTCCTGAGAGCGCCAGTAACCCCATAGTACAGGTTGAATACACCTTGCATTTTCAATCCCCGACTTGATGAAAGCGACACAACATCAACATGCTGTGGATGCAAAGATTGAGACAATTCAGAGTTGACTCGACCAAAGAGATCTGATAATTAACTTCAGTTCTGCGTCTGATGAGGCGTCTGCACAATCGTGGTCCATACTGGCAGTTGCAAAGGGTCGACGGCAGACAATGACGCAAAGCGATGTCTCTATTTTTACCTTAAACAATACGTCGCTAAAAAAAAGTCTCTCGAACCTAGGATCTGAAGCTGAAGCGGACAGTAAACAGATAAAAGTTGAAGAAGAAGTACTAAATACTGAAAACGAAAGTGAACCGAAAAAAGGTCGTTTAACGAAACAAATAACATTTTATTTCAACAAATAGAAGGCCTACCTAACTCTCAGCATGGGACCTCACATTTTACCTCAGGGAGTGCTAATTAAGCAATTGAGCAGTTCCGACGGAACTGCCAGCGGAAAATCGTAAAACAGTGAGACTGAGACTCAGTTAATGTTACGAAAATACAGACATTAAACGCCGAATGTTGAACACATCATCTTCAAACTAATTGCACCTCATTTTTATTCTTATACGTCAAAACCAGGTTAAGTAATAGCAATATTTTTAATTACTAACTGCAATTTGTTTCCATTTTACTAGTTCTTCGTGTTTTTTTTCAACGGAGATTTATCGGCGAAATAATGGCGGAACAGACTAGCGAGGAAAGCCTTTTTTGCTTTAGCCAGGATATGGGACATATTTTCACTGACACTTTTTCAAATAAGAGAATATTCAAGAGTACAATTTCGAGAAATAAAATCCACAACCTGTTACAAATATTTTGAAATATACGTACTTGAGTACATATAAATAGAGTGAACTAAAATTAAATAAAGTTCACACCAAAAGCCGAGATGCTAGAGAGCGCCGGCCGTCCTGACGACGGCACGATGCAGCAGAAAAGAACTGGGTAGCGTTGCTGGTTCCTTTGTCTCGTGTCAAAGTGGAACAACGTTAATATACGTGAATTTCCTATAATTTCAGAAGAAAATACAATAATCATGAATAATTCCACAACAAATTACGGATGGGTTTCCGTGAGAGCGTTGTTAAGGGAATAAATTTGGAGTTTCACTCAAGTGTTGGATGTTTGATTTCAAAACGGTCTCGAATATTCAGGAAAATTAAATCTAATGAATTTGATAAATTGACCACAGTTGGTAAAAGTGTTCGATGTCCACGAAAACAATTTAGCATCTCAAAGAAAATTACTTTCAAAATTTCAAACTTTTATCGCACTATCAATTACGCTAGAGCTCTTTAAATCTGAAATACCAACGAAGGACGCAATGCATTTTGCGGTGATGGAACACCCAAGTACCTCTTCGCGCATCGAAGGAATAATTCTTTTCATGAGAGCATCAAGCGTCAATCGAACACCTTTTCCAAAGCAGTGTGTCATACGCGATATATATATAACCCCGATAAACACACAATACACCTCGCTGCCATAGAAATGACTGCTGCAACAACTCCAAAGCTGAGCCGTACCTCTGCACCATACATCTCCTACCGAAGCTACAGCGTTTTTTTGCAGCAGGAGCGTTGTTCTATTAGTGGTCATTTACCATCTCGTTTCATGTATTAGTGGTCATTCGCCAGTTGTTCTGAGTCGCCGTTGCTGAGGCCCAGTTGCCACAAGTCACCGGGTTCGCCTACTGAATATTTCCAACAATTTATGGCCACAAAAAGGCACAAAAGATCAATTAGCGACTCTGAAAAATATGAGTGGGACTTCTCTTTCTCTCACTCTCTCTCGGAACGCGTTCGCAGTTTTTCATGTTCGAGACGTACGCACAAGGTAAGGCAGTCTCAGGAGCGACGAGTACGGCATTCCTGAATGAATAACTGGTAACATCAAAAATTCACTATTAAATTAAGTCCAGTGAAAGATTCTATTAAAGGGTATCTTGTACCACTAGAGGTAGAGGAGAGCATGACAGAATTAATCGACAACCACGTTTCTCACTTCGAATTTGGGTAATGAGCGGCTAAGTGCTTGAAATATGAAGCCTACATAATTCAAAAGTTTCATTTACTAGGGACAAGACCAAGTCCATTTACCACGCAAGCATCCTAGCGCGACGGCCAGTCTCCGGACACCGACCGCATGGCAAAGTGACCTTTATGAAAAGGAAGCCTAAGAATCCCTGTGATGACGAAGAATTTCTTCATCCCTGCTAACGCGAATGAAATCTCCTCACATCAACTACACAGAGCTTGGTGGAACAGTCACACTTACTGCACAGCATTGCAGGTTATAGTAAATGCGTTCATCAGCGGGGAACATGCACATCGTCTTCGAAAATACGAGCATTCGCTCTTATTTAGCAGGTCGGGAGTCGGCAGCAGCGAGACCAAGCAGCTCTCCGCAGAACAACCGCCTCGGGCGACTCATTTTTTAACCTTTTGCTCTTCAATCCCGTCGTGCACCTTTTTTCACAGTCTTTTTTCTGACTGTGGCGAGCGCAGCATGTAACTATCGCCAGATAGCAGAACATCCCCTGCCAATGATGATATTTGGAGGGTCAATCATGACACCATTGGGCACAAGTGTTTCTCCCTCGCCATATCTTTATAAATCGCCCAATCTAATGCAGAGATGAACATCCCTGACACATGCTACTTCAAGTCTACGACTAAAGCGGCCAAAATTCCAGATGGATCTGCTTCGTATTGCGAAGATGTGCTCCAGAGAGTGAGAGAAAGAATGATGGGGCAGGATTAGACAGATGGCGCGATTAGAAGCCGTCTATTGCAGTGGTTTACAAAGCCTGGTACGCACACCCACCGTAGGGTGAGGACTTAGTACGCAGAACGCCGCATTCGACCTTCATTTCTCACAAATACTCGAAGCATTTAGACTGATCGTTGCAAGTAAATAAAGAGTCAAAACCTGATAAGCTCAAATTTAGTCGTAGGTCACCGCTTTGCTACAGCGCACTTGAAAGTTTCAGTCATACAAAAACAACAACACCGGATGACCTGAACCAAAGAGAACTGAGTTGAAAGCCACACATTTATTGAAAGCGATCGTGCTTTAACTACCCAGATGCTACCCAGGCATTAAAACTGCGGATTTGTAATCTATCCCCCTAACAGACATTACTAAAAAGAAATAATTAGTGTTACCAGGAAAGTTAGAGATCTATAGTTTTAAAACCAGATACGTCCGAGGCTAAAATGAAGACTTACACCTGTCGACAGTTATGAAGGCAGTTCAACAGCGACTGCATCTACGACGGACGGGAGTCTAAGAAGAAGAAAACCGAGATGACAGCACGAGGAAGAAATCTACTCCATCAAACGAGGAGTTAGAGAAAACAATAAAGAAAACAAGGTAACAAATATAATGAACTGTACACTCACGGGGTACTTTCAATAACTCTTCTTAGAGACTAGAGAATGTACAAATATAATATAATGCATTAAATAATATAGAAATTAAATCCTCCATTTAACGACATAAAAAAGGTCACATGTACAAAATATAATTGGAAAACTGAAAGACGTAGCAGTTATGAAAATACATTAACATCGAATTAAAATTAAAACGTAAAACTAAAAAAGGTAAATTTAAATTCCATGTAATGACAAATATGTACAAAACATATTAACTCTTTAACGTCAGCATTTTTCTACGCATATTACCGTTATCATAACCACCATCATAAAACTTACTCTGGCATCAGGTAGTGACCGACATCAGAATGAGGAAGGAACTGCCACTCGGTAGGGAACTCCGAAGAACACACCAGGGAACAAATTTGACAAGAAATACAATATATTGAGGCCATTTTCGAAAGAGGACCAAAATGTCTTCCTGGGCGTTAGAGGGTTAAAAGTTATAAGTAGTGATGTACCGATGTATCGGTATCGGCAAGTATCGGTCATTTTTACTGGTATCGGTAAAATCCGGCAGATACTTTACCGATACTTTCACATAATACGTTTTTAACATAAATATGAAAGTCATAAATCATGAAAATAAAAATATAATCAAATAAAGACCCTGTTCATACCTAGTAAATTGGTTAGCTAACTGTTGAATTACAGCGTTTAACCTGGCCTGCTTACTGAATTTATTACTTTGAATTCCCGATGAGTCAAGTACTGTCAGTAAGTGAGAGCTATGTTCCATGAATAGTTAAACACAGTAGCGACATAAAATTATTATACTTTTACAACTAAAACCTATATAGTTTGACCCAATTTCCATTTCTCAAAGTATATGACAGGCTAACAAAAATCATATCAATTAAATAAAGTTGAAGGTGCATTTTAAAGTTTTTGTAAATTTAGTCAAGAATTAGATGAAAATTCTTTTCTAATTTAGCTTGTGAATCGTCAAATATTGCGAAGCTAATAATTTTATTTTAATTAAGGATGTAAATCGTCGTATATTACGAATCCTGCATTTTTCTTCTATTTTAGGACGTTTGAAAAATTCATGAACACTCTTATAGTCGGTTGCGTGTTTGCGGATCTTTTCGGTTTCGGGGCCTATCGAATTGTAATGTTTTCTTTTCTTTATTTTGGTGTGAAAAAGACGAAAATGATGATCATTTTGTGAAAAAAATTATTCATTAAGTGTTCCTAACCTAACCAAGGGTATAATTTCAAACACCTCACTGTTAATCATAGTGAAAACTTCGTGGACTCTGCAACAGGTGCACACACTCAAATGATTGAGAGCGTATGGCAAAGTCTAAAAATGAAAAAAACGTCAGGGAGGCACTCACCGACACATGATAGATTCTTGTCTGTACGAGTTTGCATGGCGAAAACGTACCGAGAAACCGCAGTTTTTTCATAAAATATTAATGGATATGAGCTTAATAAAAAATTTCTCCACAAAATGGTTTTCATTATCGTGTTTTTCACACCAAACTACATACTTTGACCAAAAAAACATTAAAATTCGATAGGCCCCCAAACTGAAAAGAGGCGTGTTTGCTTCTCCTGCACATTATGTGCTAGTACATACATATACTGATGGCGTACACACTGCTAGTTCTGAGACTAAATGCTACATTATATTAATATTTTACGCCTATTAGAGGAGAAAAATATCCTTTATAATTAAACTTAGTCGGATAATAACCTCAGTTGGCAAATAAAGATTGCTAAACAGTGAATACTTATTTGTTCATACATGCTAATTACGGTATCACACGACAATAGAGCGAAAAGTTGACGCAACCGAAAAACTTTGTGAGGGAAACGAATCAAACTATGGCACTGGACTGCAGTGTTGCCAACTTAGCATTAAAGTACGAATCTATCACTTAGCAGGAAAAATAGCATTAAAATGCAAAATCTAGCATTTTCCAGGGCGATGTAACCCATTATATTAAATTTAGTCATTTTCAATTGCTTTTAGCATTTATTTGTTGACTCATGGTTACTCAACAACTCGTTGAAGTTTCGTCCAAGCCTAGTTGAAGTTTCGTCCAAACCTAGTTGAAGTTTCGTCGAAACCTAGTTTAAGTTTCGTCGAAACCTAGTTTAAGTTTCGTCCAAACCTAGTTGAAGTTTCGTCCAGACCTAGTCGAAGTTTCGTCCAAGCCTAGTCGAAGTTTCGTCCAAGCCTAGTCGAAGTTTCGTCCAAACCTAGTCGAAGTTTCGCCCAAACCTAGTCGAAGTTTCGTCCACGCCTAGTCGAAGTTTCGTCCACGCCTAGTCGAAGTTTCGTCCAAACCTAGTTGAAGTTTCGTTCAAACCTCGTTCGATTGTTTTGGTCCACTTTTGGAACCAGTTGCTATTAGAGCTAGTCTACATTACGTTCAATACGATTAGAAACACTTATCTATCAAATGGATTTAATTTCGTTTTTTTCTGAACAATATAGTTAACAGAGCATGAGCAGTTCTAGTATTCATAATTAAAAAATTTATTGTCGATATTGTTATATTATTAGACATATTAGTGAATAATTTTAGTATAACACCCATGTAGGGCTTATAATGTTTTTATTTTAAAATAATTGTAAAAGTATCGGTATCGGTTGTAGTATCGGTCAAAGTATCGGTATTTCCAAGTATTGGAGTATCGGTATCGGCCAAAAAAATGGTATCGGTACATCACTAGTTATAAGTGCATTTAAATATACAAAATCAATAAATTTCGGAGGGAAATCGAGTTTTTTTATTAATACAACGAATAAAAAGCAGGCCAGCTCATCTAAATAACTGAACGATGAAAAAGAGAAAATAAAAATAGACTTAGCGCATTACGAAGACATGCAAAAATTTAAATTGAATACTAGTCCGGCAGTAGCAGCTGACGTGAAGTACATTGTGCAATCAAATATCCGCAGTGTAGCGTTAGTTATGGCACTCACCATTTCAGACAAATGATCTTCTGTAGGTACAATCGATACCATCTCATTACTCTAAAAAGTAGCAATCCTCACAAGCGAAAAAAAAAACACAAACTAAAGAAAATTATCAGATAGTCATAAATTGGAGCAAAAAATATTTCCGAGCAATCTCAGATCTATCCCTAGTGTTCGATAACACGTCCCTAATAGATCAATGATCATCATCTTGCCTAATAATACCTTTGGTGTGTTTATTTATTTATATTTTATATAGTGTTCACTATATTTGTTGGGTGTCCATTTCTTCCGTCTCTGTGTTGCGCTCACAAGGATGCCTAATGGCCGTATCTGTGATACGAGTTTCACCCGAGCATCAGTACAAGAATATTTTAACCGCGGGTACCTACTATTAGGATGGATATATTTGTTGTTCATTCACATCTGAATTATTCAAAGAAATATCGAATCCCGTCATTTTCGACGAGCGGTGTACGTTAGTAAACGATAACATCCGTAATGTACTGATATCCACGATATGCGATAACATTTTTGAAACACGTTAACTTCTCAGGTACACGATGGTATATGACTGATGTACAGTGATAACATACAATAATGAAAGGGCAATACTCCCGATACATGGAAATATCCGCAATACACGACAACGTACAGGCTACACGCTAATATTTCCAATGCACGAAAATCCACACAATACAAGACATCCCCGCCGCCCAGTAATGCCCATGCGAACACGGCGAACGTGAGCAACCAAACGCTGCCAGCATTGGAAGTCGTCGAAATTTAAAGACGAATCGGGACAGGCGCTGTAAAATGAGAAGTACTTTAGTATATGCTTGGGCCAGTAAAACCCAATCCTGGACACTTCACACAGCCCACCAACCAGTCGAATGGCAATGAAAAGTACCTCGAAAAAGCGAGTCTGGCTCAGAGAACCTCTCGTGCTCACCGGACTGGTGACAACGCGGCAGGCGTATCAGCGAGACGCCTACGATCACGCGTCCTGCCATTGAGAAGCTCTCTTCGTAACCGTAGAGGCGCCAAATTAGTGTTTCCATACTTAACTTTTACTAGGAGCTTTCGTCTTAGAACGCGCCTTTTAATTCCGCTGCAAAAAATAATCCTCCAGACAAAGCAAGAAATAATTCAAAGGACAAAGTTGGGGAATTTCACCCGACATTTGTTATATAACACAAAAAATTGGCAGTCCTGACTCGTAACCAAAGACGATCGAGACCGGCATGTGAGCACCAGAAAGTGTGTAGTTCCGATCAGGCCTTTTGAGGCGACCGTAGGGCAGAGATAAGGATGCTTGTCGTGTCACCCATGGTGTCTTGTATACGACCTTGTATTCCCGACTTTGCTGGGATTCTCAATAGCATACAGAATATTTAGGATGCGATTATTCTCAGGCTTTCGCGTGTGAAGACAAGTAAAAACAAACAACAATGATGCACACGATTAGCCAACTTAAAAATATGAACTGACTATTCAAGATATCGCATTATGAAAAAATGTACAACTCTGACAGAGCAAAGCCAATGACAACACTTGCAACGCGAATTATTGTTGGTATTTGTAGCAAGAAAGAAATTCGAATGAATTTTAAGAAATGCTATCAATATCACACGACGCGAATAATCACGTTTTCCTTTAATGACAAACAGGAATGAAAAATTTGTATCGTAAACGGTCCATTTTACCCGTATGTTGGCATTCCGCCAGTGAATGAAGTAGTTTAACAACGAAATCATTCATTTTAAATAGCGAACTTATTATGCCTAATGAGAAAGCGAACTTATTAAGCCTAATGATCCGTCTGCATAGTAAAATCATTAACCTAATTAGAAAAACAACTGTAACAAAACTACAAGGTTTTCTGTCCTAGTTTGTTCTTCCTTCACATATTGCATCTCTATTCACGCTGAGAAGGATGGGCCATCCTGTGAGATGTGCAGTTTTAAGAACACATACGTTCTCGAGACTTAAGTTCAAATTTACACCCGGCGACAGTTGTGAAAGCAGTTCAGCAGGGACAGTATCTAGCAACGAGGAGAGAGAGAGAGAGAGAATCTAAGAAGCAAGGAAACCGAAACGACGGCACTGAAGACGGTCGAGAGAGGTGAACGAATTTGTCAGCGTTGTAGCTTGACCTAAACCCACATCACAATGACTCTAGTATTCCACACATGCTGTCTTTCAAGAAAATTCTTTGAAAATTTCTCTTTCATTAGTCCTTTAATTTATGAAAAGAAGTGTGTTACGTGTCTTTAAAAGAAATTATTTGAACAACATACGCAATAAATATCTCTCCACGGAAAACATATATATGTACACATCACATTAGTAAAATGTGCAGAATAACTTAAATGGAATTCCTTAGATTCAGGTTTAAACTTAATTTGAGGAACTATCTCCAGGAGGTAAATTTTGTATTGTAAAACGTAGAACTGGACTCCACAAATCTGCCAACAGGCAAACGCTTGATTTGTCTGAATTTTATCACCTTTTAACCTCTATTGATATGGAAATAGATAACTATCGCTGCGATAAGTGCTTATCAAGAAAAGGAGACGAACACTTATAATATAAAATTCCACACGAGCTGGAATGGTACGCAAATGCTACTCAACAACCTGTCCAAAAACCCAAACCCCAAAAAGGTAAATCGTGAAATACACAGCTAAGTCAAACAAATACTTGCACCAAAGCACCAAACCAAAAAAGTTTAAAGAAACAAGTAAAAAGAATCGAAGCCAAGACAATAAAGAAGCAAGTCCAAAGAACAAGATTCAAAGAACCTTATCGAGATAAAATTTCAGGAAAAAGACCAAGCAAAAGTCATGAGCCCCAGCACAATGTACAGCTCGCTTGTTTGAGACTGCTGCCATGGAGTTGTTTCACATCCGTGTGAAATGGAAAGTCGCCTGTACGTTAACATTTCACCATACAGAAATAAAACACTACAAAACAGTTACGAGTGTGGTCAGGTAAGAAACAATCTTCTACTAAAATATGTCGTGAGCAAATGGATTTCACATGCTATGTAGAAGCCATTGGCGTCATATCGAGATAGTAAAAGGATTGATAACACTTGGCAATCGTTGCAGAAATTGAAAGATAACCAGTTTGGTCAATACCGAACGAAGACAGAACAGCCAATACTCATACTGCCTCAAATTATCTACGACAGCACCAATATCAAAGTATTGGAAAGCTAACCGTGTGTTCCCGGCATTTCTTCTTTGCCGCTTTTGGTACGCTTTTGACTCACGTCATCAACTTAAAAATGATTTAAACAATACTCCGCGATTCACGTCATCAACTAGGCGCAAAATTTGATGTAATTTTTTTTTTAGATTAAACACAAGCTCTTCTATTCGACTTTTGTTTATGTTTTTGTTCCTCTATTCAACCAGAAAAAAATTATTCAAAACGAACTCAGCATTTCTCACTTGCATCTGCCTGAGTGCTCAGAGCAGCAGCGGTCGCCTGCACAGTACGCGGCCAACTAGTACCTTCCGTAATTAACTCTCGGCCCTGCTGAAGTTGCTCGGGTCCTGCAAGGTTGGACTGCAGACTAAAGTTAGCTGCCAGTTTCGCTGCCAAAATTGACATTGATGACTCCTTCAAGGAGTAAGGACAGCATGTCGATCGGCCACCGAGGGCCAAGGTATTTATACCCAAACTAAAATACGCCAACCGCAACAAATCGATGACCAACCTGGTGGAACGAGAGGCTATTGCAGCAGAAGTTTTGGTCTTATTTCTTTCTCAAGAGTCACTTTCCTTCTGCTGAGAACGTCAAAACCCAAAGTGCATAAACTTAAATTTCACATTTGCATAAAGCTAAATTCCAGATTCACTTTTCGAAAGCGTTGTGAAACACGGCGTGGTTAAATGCAATGGTTTATTTTCCCTGTCTTAGAAAGATACAGAGAATTTTAAATTAGCCTGGACACAGGTAGCGACGGCCAGTCAATTGGCTTGCAGAAAAGAACCTTACCTTTTTTACGCAAGTGCAAACTTCCAAGACGAATTACAACCAAGAATACATAACTGATCTATAGATTTAAGTTCTTTAACTTTACGTCGCAAGGTGTAATGAAAAACGTCAGAAATTAAAGTTCTTTTCAATTGTTTTATTTTTTATATATCCAACTATGCTCTTGATTAAATATTTGTTCATATTACATGACAAAATGACGTACTGAAGCTCATTAACTAATGCTCGATTGATCATGAATTAGTTTTAGCCTCCCTTTCATTAACTAATGCTATACTGTCGTGAGCTGAAGTCGCAAGAAGAGGTACCTTGGACAACTCGCACCACTTTTCAGAAACAGACACGACTAAATGCAATGCACACAATTTCCAAATGATATTAGACAGTGGAAAACAACATTTGGTCGTCACAGCATTCCAGATTATAGAAGAACGTTAAACTTTCTATAACTATAACCAGTTCACAGTTACGAATTCTCAACACTTTGCCGCTAAAATCAGTAACTTGAAAATAGATACCCCTTGTTTTATGGTCTCGTACGACGTTGAAAATCTTTTTACTAATGTGCCTCTACATGAGACAGTACAAATTTGCCTAGGGTACCTGTATCAGTCTAGTCAAGTAGTGTTAGGTTTGACTGTGAATTTTTTAAAACCTTACTCGAACTGGATGTACTGAATTCTGTTTTTATGTTTCAAGGTAGATTTTATAGGCAAACAGAAGGTTTAGGAATGGGTCTGCCATTAGGACCGAAATTCGCAAATATCTTTGTGTCATCATGAAGTGAACTGTTGTCTGAGTGTCCACTAGACTTTAAGCCAATTTTTTACAGGAAGTATGTTGACGACACTTTTGTTATATTCCGTGAGGAGTGTCATGCAAGGAAATTCTTGGACTACATCAATAATAATTTATTCCGAGCACGCTAATTTGAAATTTACGATGGAATGTGAGACTAACCATAAGCTTGCCTTTCTAGACTGTTCCGTGGAAAAACAAAATCAAAGATTCGTAACTTCTGTTTATAGGAAAAATACCTTTACGGGCTTTGGCACTAGCTTTTTTAGTTTTTGTTCATTTAGATATAAACTCAATAGCGTTTAAAACCTTGTCGCATCGTGCATTTCACATAAGTTCAACCTACCGCAATTTGCATGATAAATTTAATTTTCTACAAACTTTTTTCAGCAACAATGGTATTCCAAATAACCTGATCTCTAAAATTATAAGGCTATTTTTAGACAAAAAGTATACACCGACTTACTCTGAGACAACTGTAAAGAAAAAGAAATTGTATTCTAACCTGCCTTTTTACGGTGCACAGTTCGAGAAGCTAGCTAGTGACGTTTCAAAGCTAGTGGAGAAATTTTACAATTGCTTAGATTTTATTCCAATATTGACAAACAAGTGTACTATAGAATCGTTTTTCAGATTTAAAGACCGTCTGTCTACTGAACTGTGCTCTCGCATAATCTATAAGTATTGTTGCCCGCTGTGCGGGTCTAGCTATGTGGGTTGCACCCAACGTAGTTTTAGAACTAGATTTTTCGAGCACGTTGGTAGGAGCTCCAGAACGGGTAGAGTTTTAGCCAAGCCATCTTTTTCAGCCATTAGGGATCACGCTGAGCAGTGTAGTGTAATAGTCAGCAAATGTGATTTTTCAATTTTAAGTTTCTGTGCAAATAGATACGACCTACACATACTAGAATCTCTGTACATTAAACAATTGCAACCAGCTCTAAATTCAATGTTATCATCATTCCAATTAGAAATAGCCTGATTTTCAAAATGCCATTGTAGTACAATCTCTTCGTTACTCTTTTTTCGCATTATTTTAAGTGGTCTTCTTTTTGTCCTTTAGCCGTGTCTTATTTTCTGTATTTCAATTATCTTTCACAGGTGTTGATAATGGCTTGAGCTTGAAGCCGAAACGTTCACTATTTAAAATGATTTTTAAATCAGCTGTCTTTACTATCACTTTAATTTTTTCTATAACTACTGTTTTCCGAGAACATAATTTGCAGTTTTTGAGTAATTAAATTAATTTCAGTTTTATTGAATTTCCGAGAAACGTACAACCATCTGGATAGTAATTATTAAACCATCTTAACACGTTCCCCGCGTTTCTGCGGCTGTTAACGGTTGTTTGGCTTAGGTTGTAAGTAGCAGAATAGGAAAATCTATTTTCCACCTTGAATAAAGTTAAATTCTCCCTAATGAATATGAAAAATACAAATGCACGATAACATTTCATCTCGTATGATAACAATTATTTTTGTCATATGCTGCAAAACATGTAAAATGTGGTGCATTTATACCGGCACGTAAATGGGCAATTTACCTGTTGGTACACATGTGGCCCAATACGCGGGGAACGTGTTAAGCGATAGATTTTATCGTGTCGCAGGCTGGGATAAAAAAAGAGAAAAGTTCACTGCACGATCGGGGATGAAACTCCATGAAATATAAAACATCAGCACGCAACCTAGAAATGACTACAAAATTTACTATGGCCATGAGGCATAATTGCGTGAAACACTTGTAAAAGTTGCTAGAGCAGCTGAAACAAGCAGAATAATCAATAAGACCATTTTGTCCTCATCAATGCCCGAGGAGCACATCCGACTGTTCAATCAATCGAACACGTCAGGAAGCGTCATCGAGCAAGTCATTTCTTCGAAGCTGAGCCAGAATCGAGTGGCTCTTAATAGCCGGGAGGCAGCTGCATAAATTTGATGGAATGCCTCTTCTAAAATAAGAGAAGAACTAAGCAATGATGTGACCCACCAGTTTCTTTCGTGGGGCTGTCAGCAATAACATCATCACGCGCTCGCGTGTTTCAATGTTGTTATTTTCGGCTATAACTGCTGCAATTATAAACGTGTGCCATTCTTTTTTCTCACTTATCATTAGGGATGAGACGGCCAGCGGACCGTGAACGTTTTCCGCTGTCAGTCATTGGTTCGAAATGACTATGAGGATGTAAATAGAGCACTTCTTTTGTACGCAAACAACGAAGTGTACGCGAAAGACTACAAGCCCATGCTCAATAATAGGGCCAGCTATAATCGTTTGCTACTATCAATCGGTTAATTTCAAAACGATCACCACTCTTCAGAAAACCTGTACACGATTGCACGAGAATTCTTACACCAAAGCATTTGTTACTCGATGGAAAATTGCAATAAAAAGATATCTCTCCAAGTGTATTGTAGACTACGATTAATAACTGAAGAGAGATGCTGTTTAGATATGCGCTTAGATAGTTCAATTATACTGTAAGATTGAAGCCCAGGATGTGGGACGTCGCGAGGAAAAAACCTCAGAATTGCTAGCTTTGGGTTATGACATCAGTAGTCGGTTCAAGGTTGCTTTTAATGGTCAATAAAATTGTTTGAGGGACGCTCTCGAAGAATGTCTGGTGTCAACGGGGGCCCGGAGAACATGATGAAGTAGGTGAACCTAGTGGGGCATGTACGACCCAACCTCATCAAATCTATCCATGGAAACTTATTCTCAGTAATGTTCTTTTCAGTGTGTTATGACGCGCGTAAACTCTTCAACGTAAAGTTCAGCGCCTCTCTGCCTAGCTACTGCACGAAGGAATTCATGCTGAACGCGCTTGCCAAAGCAGGTATGACTGAAAGCATGAACTTTAACATGTTATGTAGCTGAAAACAAGTAATACCCAACTAATGCTCAACTAGAAAAACTCAACTCGAAATAATGATTCTAGACAATGATATGGAAAAAATACACAAGTGAAGTTTTACTCTCTTCGAGTACAGAATACGGGAATCAATCAGGTTCGATTCACCCACAATTCAAGTACCTTCCACTTGTTAACGATTATTTTAAGGTTTGAACATATTGGACATAAAAATCTATCATTAGCGGTCATAAATCAAGTCCTAAAACTTTCTACAATAGATCAGTTTGCAAAGTTACATTGATTCCCCGATAGAGGGAAAAGACTGATCAGATTTTAAATTCAAGCATGAGTCGGTCATATGTAGACACCATCTGAGAAGCGGAGCGAGCAGGGCGTGTGTGTCATGGAACAATCCACAGCACGGACCTGCACTACACTCAGTATTCATATTCTGTCAAGGATGTCAAACACGACCATTGTTTAGATAGGATGATAAGGCCAAGAGTATAGTGGCGCAGATTCGAACGCAGCTCGCCAGTTCAATGGATCGACAGGAGCGATGCCTCTCGACGACGCTCGAGTGCCGTCCAAATACAAATGCATCTGACAGGCACTCAACATCGAGTGAATTTGTCATCGAAGTTCATCGCAATTCGGCCGTAGGGATAAAACCAGGACTCTTCACCTGAACACAAATACGACTGCAACGGCAGTCAGTGCGAGCAATTTGTAAAAGAGAGGCCCGATTCGACAATGCACGCTTAAAAACAAAAGAGGTTATGTTCATTTATCACGTCTCCTTGCAGAACCTTCCGCCAAACTAAATGCAAGTTTCAACGACAATAAATAGCAAACATTGCGGTATAACTCACCAACCCATAAAAAAAAACATCAGACCCGAAAACAAATTGTACAGACTACCCGCGTCGTGACTGCCAATTGAGACACCTACGTTACAGCAATCATACTATTACAGCCAGACTATATCATTATCGCAAGTCAGCCTTAAATAGGAGCTCGCAAATGACCCGTTCAAAGAGAGAAAGAGATCAAGTGGCGGCAGGAAGAGCTTTTTACAAACGTTTTGTGAGGAACGCGTAAATTTCTTCGTATAGACGATGTCGAAATGATTAATGCTTACTGTAAATGTTACTTGCGTTGCCTCAGATTTACCTGATCTTACACCTGTTAGCAAATTTCCAAAAGTTTCGACACCTCATAGATAGCTCAGAGTGTAAGAGACTACTACGATGCTGTTGACTCAGCCTCGTCGGGAGCGAGGTATTAGAAGCTTTCGTTTGAATCCAAGCATTTCACAACACGGTAGGGCACAGCATTCCGTGTCGCCGGTGTTGTGAGCGACATCTAGTATTGGAAAGTAAGAAAGCATTGTAATGCATACGAAGAGACCGGTTTTTTCTTTTTTGAATGAGCGAATGCTTTCTATGGCTATTCGGAGTCAACAGACTTATTCAACACTGGTGTAGGAAATCCTTGGCCACTTATATAAGTGGAAATTCATGTATCAGCACGTCTCTTGAGAAATGTAGCAAACATTTCACTTCCCACATCGTGAAGAAGTGAAATCAAGATCTTCAATGAATGAATAAAGTTACCCTTATGACGTACTTATTGAAATGTAAGGAAGTGGCATCGCATTATTACTTCAAGCCGGATCTCGGGATTTGACAGTTGTGCTCTGGGTACAATTATTAATCTCAACTCTTGCATGGAAAATTAAATACTGGCTCAGTCTGTGAAGGCGTTAGTGTCTGAAGTGATATAATTAGTGGATTGTGTTTGGTGCTCAGTGTGGTAAATCATAACCCTTGTTCCCATATTGTCCGCAGTTCTTCCATCTCACATCAGTAGCTGGTTTCTAAGCACCAATTCATCAATTACAATACATTATAAGAATTAGGAGGGGTTGACCGTGTGGCATACATGCCATACGATGCGAGTTGAATGACACGAAACACATAAATGAATGAACATCAATTTCAGTTTAAATTTACGTTCATCCAACAACCCTAGTTTCAGCTCATGGTTTACCAACACCAGAAAAGATCGATAATAAAGTGATAAACATCAAAACCGGGAGGTCTTCATCATGAAAGTGTCAACTCAAGAAAAATAGAGAAAAACATTACCTCAGATCGAAATGTGGTAAATAGCTGAACCAAACACTTCACTTGACGTGGCAGATGGTTCACCGAGCATGCACTTTCCTCCAGCTAAAGCAATTGCACTTTTGGCGGGCATTATTATACAAGCGCAGCCCGAACTAGTTAATCCATCTCTATAGCCGACACCTGTCTTTGCAAGATCCGACAACCGGGTGCTCCCTCTCTCCCAACAAAGCCGAACACCGACCTGACTCCGCCGCCCCTAACACCCATGCTATTCCTACGAGAAACTAAATGCTCGTCCAATTCGAGGTCAGATTCCACAGCAGATAACGTAAAGATGACTGGGGAATAATATTTTCGACGACCAATGCAAAAGTGGACGGGAAAACGTACGCTTCCTCTACCACTTGACTTTTGTACTCAGTTTAGGAAAGTTGACTATCCCGATGACTGCAACGAGCGAACTGGCTAAGCACCAAAAGTTGGGCTATTAAGTGCGCGATTTTGGCCATTGATGCTCGCATATCAGAGAGAAGCAACAATAATTGTGGCTAGATGGCACTAACGTTTGTTAGATGTCTAACATCGCTGTTGAGCTCGTATTCAAATAACTCGGACAAAATGAATGCTATCCGAGCAAGGAGACGGTAAACAAAAGAAATCTCAAAATAATAAAAACACCATAACAAATGGATGAAAATGCGGCCATAAATTCAAGATATCGCATAGAAAGAATTAAAAATACTCCAAGCAGGATATGCGATCATTTAATTCGCTCAAAAAAGAGAAGTAACTCGTCGAACCCTGTTTTCGACTTCAAGACTCGACTGGAACGTTGAGAATTTCAATTGGACGAGTTGTGTCTGGAATCCAGACCGAGAAACCTGAAGCTGGAATTGTCTCGTCGGCGCTAGTTAGTTCTGGGGGACCTGTTTCCCAGTCGAACTTCACCTGCGCCACAAACTCACTTGAAATATGCGCCGCATCTACGGAGGAATATCATCGTCGCAACTACATTACACGGATATTACACAAAAGCCGCACACCAAGTGTGTCAGTAACATCTGATCTCTAGCCTACAAGTAGTTTCGAAGCTGATGTAACTTAGAGGACACGAATCAATAAACAGCATTCACTTCTCATTAGCTGCTCGTTTTTCACGCAAATTTGGATTTTATGAACAAAAGAGAAATTATATTTCTGCTGCCTATGTCGCGAGGTACTGTAAAATCTTGAAATTAACATCCATTATACAATTGTTTTATTACTTTAATAGGACTGACAACTATTTGCACAGCCTTATACGAACAAGAAGTCGGAAAACACTTACAGTCCCCAGAGAACCACAAAGCGATGACTCTGCAAACACGAGCTCATCGAGGAAAGATTTGGTGGTGGCACGCGACAGTGAACAAAAGGTGGTACAAATTTTAAAAACTTCTCGCCTTGTAAAATGCAGGTATAAAATAGTTGATACAAGGTTTTGAAAAAATTAGCACAAAATAAATCCTCAACCCTTCATTTTTACTGCTGAAATTACAGATGATTCAAATTGAGGAACGAGATGCTGCAAATCACTGCAGAATATCATCACTGGAATTGAACCAAAGTTCGTGGAACACTAAACAAACTTTCTGCAAACAAGAAAATTTTAAAATGTACCGCACGATTCATCTCTGTACTCTGAAGCACTAAATTGCTCCAACGTAGTCAAGCACTCGAACAAATTCAAGTTGAGTACTGTAGGCTAAAGTACACAAGTAGTGAGTACTCAAATCATTCATAGTCCCGAACAATTCAATAAATGTGCGCTAAGCAAAGTTTCTTGAGTAATGAGCAACACTTGAGACCGGAGGATGAATGACAGAGAGGCGCAACTGAAGGCAGAGCACACGCCAACTTACCCACAACTTCTGCCCTCAAATGAAAAGAACCAAAAAGCCAAAAACCAGAGCACTTTAAACTGCAATAACGAGGCTCAGAAGTGTTCGCCGTGCAGCCAGGATAATAACCATTTCCGTAAGTCAAACTGGACGCAATTAACACGCCCCGGCAGCGGCTGTGTCCCCATCAGGAGCACGGAGCTCGGGATTTGGTTCCTGGCGCAGCGCTGCGGCAGCCACCTGACGTTCCATGGTTAGCGCATGGCAGGAAAGGCAGCAAATAGCTCTTACTCTCGCCAAAATGTTCGGGTTCACGTCATTTTATCCACACAAACAACTTATGATCATTTTAAACTGATGCCTGAAGAGTGCTCTTTACGATTAACTTTATTTAAATAATGCTTATCTTATTTTGATCAAGGAAACACTTTGGCAATCTTGGCATAAGGAATCTTCGAATAGCTTGAAACCCGCGAATTTGAGGTTGTTTATTGTTCTTCACAAGCAGCGATGCAGCAAGAGGAATGAGCGCTGAACAGCTGGACTACGAGATAGGCCAAAGAAACCGTAAAAATTCTTTTTATTTATTGTACGGAAAGCATGGAATATGAGCTTTTTACATTCTTACGATGACTAAATCTAGGACAAGCCGAAAATACTTACAAAATGACGGTTCTTACCATTACTCAACTGTTGGTCAATATTTGTTAGCCAACATTTCCCCAGGCAGATAATCAACAAAATACCTACTCGGAGACATTGCCTGCAATGCATGCATATACACAAAAGACATCACCTACATTGAGCACTATGCACCAAGGAAACAAACTGTACGGAAGTAAAACCGAGCAATCACACGCGCAGCTGAAGAGAGCGTGAATTACGGACGCCGCTGACGGGCCAACATGGACGGTGACGACCGACAGCACCACTGCGCTGGCATGTCGGTGGACACGAGGCTTCAGTCACAATTACAATTGCTTCCTTTTTTTCGCATCGTTTTCCGATAATTGGATCTGGCCGTCGAGGCGCTTCTCCGAGCAGCCACGCCGATATGAGCCTGCGACGAGCGAGTGATCTTACGCGCGTGCAGCGTGCGTTGTGCGTGCAGTTGTGCGTAGTGCGTGCAGTTGTGCGTAGTGCGTGCAGTTGTGCGTAGTGCGTGCAGGTGTGCGTGCAGGTGTGCGTAGTGCGTGCAGGTGTGCGTAGTGCGTGCAGGTGTGCGTAGTGCGTGCAGGTGTGCGTAGTGCGTGCAGGTGTGCGTAGTGCATGCAGGTGTGCGTTGTGCGTCCAGATTAGATTATTAGTTAGTTTAAGCCTCCCTATCCGCAACAAAGGCGATCCAAAGAGAGGAAGGAAGAAGGCACCATTTAGTATGGAGTTAAGGGAACGCGGAATCTATGCAGAAAGGGCATAGAAACAGTAAGATAAGAAAAAAGTTCATGAAACAAGATCAAAGTTGAAGAAGAAAGTAGTAGGTGCTGAAAAGACAGGATAGCAGTGAACCGAAAAAAAGATGGTCCTTAACATAACAAAATACATTTTATTTCAACAAAAAGAAGGCCTACCTAACTTTCAGCTCGGGCCCTCACATTGTCCCCCTGGGAGTGCTAATTCCCATAGATACAATATTTGTATCCCCCTGAGGGGCGTTGTGCGTGCAGTTGTGCGTAGTGCGTGCAGTTGTGCGTAGTGCGCGCAGGTGTGCGTAGTGCGTGCAGGTGTGCGTGGTGCGTAGAGATGGATGAACACACCACGCAAGCACGATATTTTCCCCGCCTTTTACCTAGTTGAAAGATCTTGGGAGCGACAGCACAGCTCCAGCTAAGCTGGGGGGCAACATGACGCCCTGTCATACGGCAAGAAAAGACGTATTTTCAATTAGTTGTACAATTTTCTAAAAATAATAATCCCGAAGAACAATTGACAATTTTAGAAGAAGACTCTCAAAAAATCTCATGACATCAAATAACAATACTTGGCGAATTTTCGCCACGAATGACGAATAGGAAGAAGAGACGCAACAAACTTCCGCTGCTTTAGCATCGGTAACACAAAAATTGAACACACAAGTCCTTGCAAGAAATATTTTTACTGTACGTTGGGCGTAATTAAGCACATAATCATACAGTAAATGCTCGTACATGATGTCGAGACCACACACTTCAGTGCACCCAATGCAAGCGCTAGTTCTCTCGAGAAACTGATACTTCAAGACACGTAAAAATAACAAAGCTCCTGGTGTAAATCCCCTCAGAGAGATTCTGCTGAAAACTTCGCTCACGTCGCTATCGAAAAGCGACATGAGCCACTCTTCCCTCTCCTCCCAGAGGGTATAAGTGACTACACAAACAAACTCCTCAGAAACACAGCAATCGATGAGTCAAACTCACTCACGGAGACTGAGAAATAATCACTTCACGTGGACGAAATAATCTTCATATTTTTTGTTCAAAACGGTGTCGTGCTGCCCATTTGTGTTGCATAAATAGACCCAGGATGCACAGCAGAGCTAGGAATTCTCATCTTTAAAACTTACTTTGAATCTGTAAAAATTGAGAAAATATGAGACCTGGAGAGAAGCTCCTTAAATATAAGCGAGTTGTTCTTTTAAAAAACACAAAAGGGTAAAAATAATGAGACCAGCGTAACTCTGAAATTGAAAATTCTCAATTGATTCTCGCAACCAAACCGATTGCATTAGCACTGCGACACTCGAGACATCTTAAAGAAACCATAATTTAGGCTCAACACAATGAGATCTTACCAACGGGCTGAGCCACCTGCTCATCTCGTGGCTTCAAGTCTCAATAACCAAAAGAACGGAAACCTTCTTCAGAACACTAAGTGCTGTGAGCCCATATAGTCCAATTCATTAGCACTTTTCTATATTTCTAACAAGTAACTTATACACCGTAGGTTGGAAGACGACAAAAACAGGAAATCTGTTTAAACAGTCGCAAAAAGCGTGCTAGTATAATGCAGATGAAGTGGAGGCAGTGCTTATCTCTGCCGCAAGCAGGCGCCGATGTCGCATCACGCAGAACCAAAAAATGGAAGTCCCGCAAATGGGAGCGCGCACCCAACTCGAAATTAATGAGATTTTGGGAAGCCGAACTTCCCAGGCGATACCTTTATGATATCCGCAGCATCGTTACAAAACCAATTTCACTAATTACCTCATTAATAGTTTAATCAGGTTAATTATGTTAATGAGTCGTGTAAATCGGATAGGAAGAGGGAGATAATGAGTACCCGGGGGAGAGTGACACATCTCTATGTGGCGGCACGCATCCTCCAGCGTACCGACCACGTAACCGGAAGAAAAGAAATTCACGACATAATGCGAACTATCACAACAAATGAATCACAATTCACAAAAATAATAGACTCAACAATAAAAACGAGCGTCAATACGATGCACAGTTCGGATGCCTATGCAAAATTTTAGAACACAAGAATGATGAGAATACCAAGAGAGCGTGAAGGGGGCGAGACAAATAGGAAGAAATAAGCAACTTGAGAGTATAAAAACAGCTGCATAATGCAAAAAAGTGCGGAATATCAGGCAAGAAAAGATATAAAGGGAACGACTGAGCAAAAGGTGTAGTAATACAAGGAGAGAAAGTGTGAGGGGATAGAAGGAAGTCTGAGGAGGAAGGGAATATAAAGGAACTGAAAGAAATACAAGCATTTTACTCTGAAAATATAAAATTTCACACACAAAATTCAGCGCACAGACTGTGAACCAGTGTTTGTCGTTCTCTGGAGCATGTTCCATAATGCAAAAGAAACTGGAACAACATAAACTCTTTCTAATTACGGTCTTTTACGGTTGACGAAATTTATGTTTCGCTAAATTATCCAGGAATTAAATTGCACAACTGCCACTGAAATTCCAGACCGAAATTTAAAACATCAATAATATTAAAGTCATATTACAATTGAAAACATTCGCTTTGGACCCTAGCGCATAGTTCAATATCATTGACATAATACAAACGTAAATAGACAATCGACGTGAATAGACAATCAACTTGAGAGATGCAAATCGTAGAATTGGTTGATTACTTCGTTGTACACAAAGATGTTCAAAGACAGGAAAGATGAAGGCACCGTATGGTATGGAGATGAAAGAACGCAGAATCTATGCATAAGGCGTGTTTCCTTAGAGGATCCTCTGCTCATAGAAACATTAAGTTGAAAAGGAAGGTTAGGAAACAAGAAAAAGTTGAAGAAGAAAGTCAACGGTGCTGGAAAACAGAATAGTGAACCCAAAAAATGGTCCTTAACAAGGAAAAAAACACTATTTCAACAACAAAAAAAACGCTTTACTAACTCTCAGCTTGGGAGCTCACATTTTTCTATCAGGAGTGCTAATTCCTACAGGCGAATCATGTAAAATTATGAAATAAGGGACTGTACGTATTTACGAAGGTTTCACATAGGAATATTGCAATCTTACATCCCCGAATTACTACCTGTAGGCGCGGTGTTAAAAATATCCAGCATTAACGTTTAGTTCCTCCGACACAAGGTATGGATCTAAGTACCCTACTCGCCCTACGTACACTAAGTGAAATACCTTTATTACCTGATGTGCTTCAAATATCCAAAATACTTTTTCAACATCTAAGTATCCTACCCCGAGTAATTGAAACAGCCTTAGCACCCGAAGGAAGCAGCCCAGTCTTGGAACCGCTGAAGTGAGTCCGAATGCAGCCTTCCATGTGTTGTTCATTTTACTTGTGGTCCCGTTTTTATCGAGGTTCGCAAAGGATTCTCAGAAAAGACAAAAACGCAATATCGTATAGGATTAAAATAGTACTCCTTAAAAGGGTGCCACGTAGTATCTAGTTTCTTTCGGCTTCCCAGAGGATGTCAAACGCTGTATCGGAATGCAGTCTACTCCTTAGGTATATATGCAGTGAGAAGCTTTCCAAGCCTTTCGCGCGACTAGGTCATGAACCGATAAGAAACTATTGCTACTTATAACCACCCATAATAATAAGCAGCATAGACAATGTCATAACTGCTTGTAATAATAAACATGGACGCACATTTGTCCGTGATTAGGAAAAATATATAACTGTTAAAAACACGACGTCCGCACGAATGACGACCATTGAAAGTACGAACGAAACATTGAGAAACTTGAGGTCATGCCGTTAATCTCTCAAGAGTAATTTCTACCGATTTGATAGAAATAAATGAGCACTTTTTAAAGGAAATTAGACAAATGAATTTTCACGCCAAACAATACCAAAAGAGAAAATGAAATCGAGTATCGCAACTTCGAATTTTATCGTTGAAATTTTCTACCATTCCATTTTGAGTAGTCCGAACTGATAAAGACAATTGGCGTTCATTAATAATTCTAATACAATTAAATAGACACACGGGAAACGTGGAGCATTTAGAGCATGTCCACTCAACAGAAAAGCCACCTTCTGTAATGGAAAATAGCTGCTCGTGGTATACCAACTCATTTCAATAAGAAAAAGGAACTCATGATAACCGACAAAACATGGACAACAACAGGCAACAGGCAACAGAGGATCGTGGTCCCCAACTCTTGATTAGCCGCCAAATCTCTAATGCTAAAAAAGCAGTCAAATTTCATTAAAATGGCTCGTCGGGATCTAAAAAAAGCATTCCATGCAGTTCACCATTACAAATGCCTGCTCGAGTAGCGATAAAAAGGTACCTATCTCATCACTTAGCGCTTCACAGCCGATGGAAAAATAAAAAAGAAAAACAGCATTTAGTCAGGATTGCTATCTTCAAAACTCGAGTAATTTTTAAAACATAAGGGGAACAAGATGAAGATTAGCAGCCGCCGCGATCCAGCAAGCTTGAAAAACGCAGGAAACTGATACCATCTCTCCCATCCGAGCGTAAGGGGAGGAGGTTTTTCAGTTTGGGCGCCATCGTCGCCGTTAGTATCAAAATATAGCACTTATCGGAACGATTACTGCAAGTTACCATCGAGCTTTAGCCAGCGTATATGTACGACCTGACCGGGGCCTGCGCAACATAAAGAGAAAGAATTGCACGAAAAAAAGTGTATGGTTCGTTGAGTTCCACGAATCAATTCTCTGTTTCCAGAATCCAGTCTATGCTCTGTAGTAACAATATGTAAATGAAAAAGTTAACAAGCCATTTTTACAATGAGCTTTAAACTTTACGTTTCTAAACAACACAGACACACGAAATCTAAGCAACAAGTGTCGGAAAATGCTAGCCTGGCCAGTCCGCAGAGCTTGCGGACCAGCTCGCAACGTAGGTGCGATGGTGAGCCGGTGTAATGAAGGTAGTGCATCGTTCCGATAGAAAGACCGACCATTGGACCTGACACTATCCTGAGAATAATGTGCCAAGGTACCTGTTAGAGAGGGAGGGAGGTTTTAGCTCGCAGCTCGCCGGCTCACCGTAAGCTACAGGATTGAGGTTAGCCAATGCTGAAATGGATGACTGCACTCGCGGTGGTGTGAGGCGGTCGGATGCGAATCAAGAGGCATGTAACACCGATGTTCGCTTCATTATACTTCTCTACGACCGAATATTAATATCATTTCCTACCTGACGTCTTGCATTTACATTTCTATCCCTTTAGTTCGTGAAGATGTGGTTGGCAGCGCCATGACACTTTGCAATCGAAAAATAGGAAAACATACATGATCGAAATGTCAAAGACACTTGTGTACTAAGTCACATCCGTGAAATTCAAACACCGCGGCCAAAAATGAAAACGCGTAAGACAAAGTAACTCACAATATCTCAGAACTAAATTTAAATTGTCACTGGCAACCAGCGGCATTGGTTGACGTATAAAAGTAGCGCGGAGTATTTCTGGAGAGTCGAGCTGACGCTCAGAAGAATATGTAGAGACCACGTCTCCCTTCAGACTTGAAAATCCACGGAAATGAACCAACCTGATGAAGGTCCCGAAATCGACGAAAGACATTCCCTATCAGCGCCCCCGCCCCCGGAGAGGGAGGATGCGTATTATCTTACATGAGCCCAGTGGCCGGCCCTGATAGGCAGATTTGAGCCGCAACTCGTGTTCCATGCAATGGACTCGTCAAGGAGTTTGAACTCGGCTCGAAACTCAACGTATGTAATATTCAGTGGCGAATTTCAGTTGGCCACAGAGTAGTGAAAGCTTTGAAATAGAAAATGTGATATTTTCTCCTAAGGTCCACAAACGGCACCTGGACTTAGAACAACACACCTAATAAATCACGAAGAAGGATTTCGAGTTAGGAAATATGCAGAAATGCAAATTTTGCAAGCATAACTCAGAGTGTGGTGTTAAAAATATTCATCAGTATTGCTAAATTGTTAAATAATATACAGTATTAAGTAACAACTTCGATTCTTATAAATTATACGACTTTTACAATAAATTATAATCAAATATTTTTAGAATTTTTAGGTTTCGTGTTCAGTATTTACACCAGTAAAATACGTTAAAAAATGATCTAAAAATATACAAACTGAACATCAGTACTTTAGTACACTGCGTCTGCGTCATTTTTTGCAGCTTTTGACTGGAGTTTATTATGCGTCACTTGTAACAAGCAGCGAGATCAAGTGGCACCAAAAGCAATTCAACATCAAAAGACAAGCTGCCTAAACATTTTGTTGAATGAAAGTGCACCAAATATTGCGGCTTTAGTTCAATGAAAAAATTAGGTGAAACCCATTGAAACTTGGACAAAGTTATAAAAACCATGCGCGTAGATAAAATATACTTGACACAAAAACTGCCGCAAAACGTCAGTGATCAATCACCCGTTCAACATTTATAGATTTAGGTCCCGAAGAGGTCGCCAAAGAGAAGTTCCTCTATTCTATCGCAATACGTAAAGAATTGAAATTTTTGAAACAGTTATTAAATGACTTCTAAACTTTAGAAGCTCGATAAAAAATAACAGTCAGACGCAGTAACTGCCCTGTTACTGCAAATAGACACGAAACTCAATTAACAAATTGCACAACACTTGAAGAGCAGCAAACTTCGAGATCGCGTCATTGGCAAACGACTTGAAAAAATTTTAATCCGACAAAGAGGACACCAGCAATTCAGAAGTGATTGTGCTGATAAAGGATGGAACAAAGGACATTGAATGGTTTCGCTAAAGTGAAGCAGTTTATTCCATAAACAATGGCAGTCAAAAGTATCTCACTGATAAAGATTTCAAGAATTTGGTCACCAACGACGGCTTCCGTAACTGCATCGTTACCATGAGCCTCCAAAACTACATCAGTAATAAGCTTCCGCCATTGCGTCGCTAAAAAATGTTTCTTAAATATCATCAATATGACTTTGCATAATTAAAGCGTCGCACACAGTCCTTTGTGCCACAGAGTAAAGGTAAAGGCACGGCATTACTGAACAAATTGCAGTTTTGATGTCAAGCCTCCTAACAACGGCACGAAAACGAATACTTACGCAGGAATTTTACTGGCAACTGACTGTGCTCAGAGGCGGGTAGCTTAATAATCGCCGCATGTTAAAGTCTTCAAATAATTAAGAATGCCTTGAAAGTTGCACGGAGCCGCAGCAGGAAAACGCCACTTAGTGCGCAAATTTAATCTTCACTTCAGAAATAAACAGCGACCAATTACACTTAGTCCAAGTCGCGTCAAACCGTGGCACTGACCTAGAAATTGAGCAACTTTTTTTATTATGACCAATATGTAAACTCTTACACTTTTTTACATCACTGGTTTCCGTGCACTTTTGAATAAGAACTTATTCAAAGCTAAAATAATCATTATATATCCATTTCATCGTGAAAATACAATGTTGAAGTGGCCAAATGTAACCAGTCAAATTAAGTAGACGTATCTACTTCAACGCTGGTAGATGTGCATGTACAGTTGAAAGTCGGAAGATGTTTCAAGTTTGAGACAGTAAGTAGAAACATTCATATCTTTGCTAGTCCTGTAAATGCTGTCAGATCTGCGATACAAAATGCACCGTGCAAGTACAGTACACTGATATTAGTAACCGTTCATATGCTCGGATGTGAAATTCAATATCTGCTTTTAAATAATAATTTCAATAGTCATCTCTCTGTAGATTACATTAGATGTTAGTTTAAGCCTCCCTAACCGCAAGCATTCCAAAGAGAGTAAGGACGGAGGCACTCTTTAGGATGGCGTCAAGGGAACGAGGAATCTATGCCCAAGGTGTGCTCTTGCACAAAATCGCCTGCGCATAGAAACAGTAAGTTAAGAAGAAAGGCTATGAAACAAGATCAAAGTTGAAGAAGAAAGTTAGAGGTGATGAAAAACATGGCAGGAGTGAACCGGAAAAAGATGCTCCTAAACAAATAAAAAATATTTCATTTTGACAAAAAGAAGGCCTATCAATCTCTCAGCTCGGAACATCACACTTTCCCCTTAGGAGCGCTAATTCTCATAAAATACTAGAGCTGTATCACCCTGAAAGTTTCATCCACTCTGTATGCCACCCAGACAATTGACATATAAAAGAAATAACATTGCTCGAAGGCACTGTATTCTACACTGGAGTTGTAAAGTAAGAGGTACACCAGGCCGTTTCGGGTTCATGTTCAATCACCTTGAGGCCGATACTTATAAATTTGCAATCTTGGATTCTGATCAGGCGCACCTGTGGGCTCGAATTGAGCGGAACATCTAAAATGAGAGCAGTACGAAGTTACAACAGCTAAGCCACAGTACATGGACTAACTTTATAGTGGAATGAATGTTAATTTAATCTGCGACGGTACCATTTTCGAAACCTAACGGCAATATAGGGAAATTAACGTTGGAGATAAAGTAAGAGGGTCGGACTTGGCGCTGCGATGGTAGGTGTGCTCTCTCTCCCCAGGTCGCCGCATGCAGACTTCATCGAGGCAACACCAAACCTGTTCTGGGGTGAGCTAATCAAGCAGCACACCGGACCCGCTCGGTGAGGAGTTTCTGCACAGCGCATAAAAAGCCTAATCGATTTCAAACGATGCCTTTTATGCAATCAACCACGCTGAGAAATGTACCCTTAACGAAAAATTGAAATACTTTCCCATGCATGAGCTACACCCTCCGAGAAAGAGCGATTGATTCTACGGAGAAGACGGAGAGGGAGGGAGACGAGCTGACTAGTTCTCGCGAGTTTGACGCCTCCGAGAGACGAGAGATAAGTAAAAAATTAACATTATTTCTACACAAAAAGTGCGAAGTAAAAAAGTAAATGACAATGTTCGCTAAAATAAAACGGGGTCGATTAAAATATCTGCATCGAACAGGAACATGTATAAGCTTTCGAGAAGGAGCTTTTCAGAACAAAGAAGAAATAGTCAGGACAGTAGTAAACGGCGAGCATAATTCGCCATTGTATCCGCTTGGGATTTAGAAACCAATTACGTGTAAAAAAAGTCTACGTCCGCCTTAAAATCACTGGCCCAAAAAGAGCTAATTACCGCACCTCACACGTCGAGCCGCGGCAGCAGCAGCCATCCAAAGAGATAGTCAGCCAAGGAAAAAACTCAACAGCCCATAAAATGAGGGAGACAAGAAAAACCCGTGCCTTGAATCACTGAACGAAAACGAATGCATAGAAAAATACATAAAGCCCCACTAGAACAGAACTTTATAGCTTACAGCCGGCTTATGTGTAACATTATTTAGATTGGATAAAAAATGAAAATATGTTTTAATATTTAGGTAACTTCCATGAACAGTTCTGATCAAAATAAACCGAATGAGTGTGCAACAGTATATCATTGGTGTCGCCATCGCGTCCAAACAAACATCTTCCTAACACTCTTTGAAAATATCAGTACTAATTAACTGATTAAATCGACCACAACACTTAAATTTTGGAAGGAAACTAATAAATTGACTTTCAAAAGTGAACCACTTTTTCGCAACATACTAGTTCGGAATCATGTCGCTTATTGATATATTAAGAAATACGCAGTACTTGCACTCATCAAAGCGCTTCTCAGGAACAAGGTAAAGAGTCCAACGAAGATTATTAGATTATTAGTTAGTTCAAGTCCCTATCCGCCACAATGGCGATCCAAAGAGAGGAAGGAGGAAAGCACCATTTAGTATGGAGTTAAGGGAACGCGGAATCTATGCAGAAAGAGCATAGAAACAGTAAGTTGAGAAAGACGTTTATGAAACAAGATAAAAGTTGAAGAATAAAGTAGTAGGTGCTGAAAAACAGGCCAGCAGTGAACCAAAAAAAAGTGGTCCTTTAACCTAATAATAAAAAAAAAGGATTATTTCAACAAAAAGAAGGCCTACCTAACTCTCTGCTCGGGCCCTCACATTTTCCCCCTGGGAGCGCTAATTCCCGTAGAGACAATAGATGCATCCCCCTGAAGGGGGTATTTCATACGAGAACCGCTGGTACGACAGAAAGGAGAAGAACTCGGTGATTTAAACTCTTGGAACAACTTCTCTAGGAACAACATGTTGTAGCTAAATTTTAGCGCTGAATTTGAAGATCAATTCACAAAAATAATGCTTACCTCCGTTATCATTATAAGTGGGCAAGCATGACTCATCAGTTCAGAATTTCTCCTCTTTCAAACGAAACGACGAGAACAAAGAGACTGTATTTTTTTTAATTTAGACGTAAATAGCCGTACTAGATCAATTTTAAATATCAAACAACTGGATTTGCTTTCTGAATCGGTAGCAAGTGGTTCCTGACAGGACCCACGGAAAGTCGTCAGATGCAGGTCATACAGGCCGACGATCACAGATTTCTCCCCTGAAAACAATTTTCCGCTTCAATTCGAATGCAAAGACGTAAATGCGTAAGCAGATTTTCCGGATCTACCTCAGTTCAAGGAAGAACATACTACCCTTCAAATTCTCATTAGATTTTCCAATTTCGATAGATTAAAATGAAGGATCATTTCCCATACCGGAGTTAGATGCTACGATAAGAAGCGACATCACAATCCAGTAGAACAAGGCACGTCTGTCAAGAAACTTGATTGATTGTCGCAGACAAAAACGCGTTGACTGATGAGACAAAATCATCGGAGAACAGGCACAAGAGTACCAAAGACCATTGCAACTGAATTGCGGTAGTAGCTTTAACCAGAAATTTGACCGGTCTGAACAGGGAAGGAAACCGACTTCCATAAGTCACGATAATAGGCAGTATAGAGTAAGGTTCAAAACAAAACTGACCGAAGCATTGGAGAACGAGAGGCACCATTACCTGCTGTTTTGAGTCCTACAACTTCTCGTCATGGAAATGTTTCAAGCTGTCCCGCTGCAGCTCGCCATGCGAAGTTGCCAAACGCTGGAGCAGCTAATCATCCGCAGATTTGACACGCCGGATCAGAGAGGCATTACCGCTGCAGGGCAGCCAGCCAGCATGCACGCCGGCCCCTCCGACTCCAGCTAGCATTAGCTCCTCTCCTCTTCGGATTGATAAAAGAAAACAATTCCGAGCTATTCATTCGTGAAAATCTTTTGCTTCGGAGGCATGAGCGGCAAGAAAGTTAACGATTCAAAGAAAGATTAACTTGAAGTTATAGAGACTAGTTATAATAAAAATCTTGCGAAGCAGTATTTTTAACGTCAATATAATCGGTAGAGATTATATTTTGATCCATAGCGAAGTTATTATTATTATCATTATATAAGAAAGTTTTAGCCTCCCTTAGCCGCGACAAAGATGTTCCAAGAGAAGAAGGCACCATTCAGTATGGAGTTGAGGGAACATGGAATCTATGCACAAGGTGCACAGAAACAGTAAGCTAAGAAAAAAGTTGATAAAACAAGAAAAAATTGAAGAAGAAAGTAGTAGGTGCTGGAAAACAGGACAGCAGTGAACCGAAAAAAGATGGTCCCAAACAAAAAAAACTATTCTATTTCAACATAAAGGAAGCCTACCTAACGTTTAGCTCGGGCCCTCACATAGTCCCCCTGGGAGCGCTAATTTCCATAGATACCATAGTTGTATCCCCCTGAGGGGATCCATAGCGAAGATATTTTTGAGTTAAATGCTAGCTAGGACAGCAATCCACCACAATACAATACAATGACTGCAATGCACCTCAGCACAACACACCTTGATCAGTAAATGCACTTGTGCAGTTTACCCCCGTTGGGCGACTCTAAAATTGATGACTGATTTTCAAGATGGAAACAATGAATGCACACGTCAGAGAAAATAATTAGTATGAGTGGTCATAAGAATAATTCCTTTAATCAAATTTCATTAATAACAAAATGAAATAGAACGCAAAAAATATGGCAAGGGCTTTAATGATGGCATTATCGCACGTCTCAATGCTCACTATATCTTCTCAAATTTGTCCATTCCGAGCGGTAACTACATATCGAGCAAACAAAAACAGAATGTTCATGTTCAAAGCAGAAAGCGTCTTAAGATTTGTGAACAAAATCATTTTCAAAGAAAAACTCAAAGAAGAATCCGAAATACAAAAGAATCAAGTTTACTAAATTATATGAAAACATAGTCAACCTGATGACACTATACGAAATATGTACAGTAATAACTGAACGTCTAAAAATCTGCTTTCTGAACATACAACAGAAACTAAACGAAAGCATACGAAAACAAGAAAAAAATGCGTTAAAAGGCTCGGAATTTTTTTATTTACTTCAAACCTCTGTCTAACTGGGGTGATTTCAAGCCACACTTGAATGCAGCAACAAGAATTTCAAACCATCTATTTTACGCTAAACAACACTGAGAGGTACAAATGTGTAGAGATAAGTGCTGGACGCTGGACAAGTTAAAATAAAGAGCAAACAGAAAAGGCAAACAAATAAAAGTAGATACATGCAGGCAGTCACCTCTTCGTCGGCACTGTCCCGCACGACACAATGGACTGCGCTTTCTACTGAATACATTAGCCTGGGCGCCTTTTACATTTCAGTTCAGCCACAGCCAGCCGACAAGATAATCTCAAACTGATTGCAGACACCAAAAAAACATAGGACGAGACCGGGCCAATCGTTGAAATCTCCGCATACATAAACAAGAAATTGATATAGATAGAATTCAATTGATATTCTATCTGTTACCTTAAACTGAAACACTCGAGACAAGGACATGGTTCGTAACTAAGGATAAAACTTGGTTTAATCCAATTAAGTTAAATTACCAAAATGTTTTGTGCAAATAAATTTTTTTAGATTAAGAAATTATAAAAATGCGCCAGAAAGCCTGATGAAAGGACGTATCAAGAATTTAGCGCGTTGAACATCGTAACTTTCCTAAGTCATTCACTATTGAAAACTAAACAGAACTTTCCTCAGCAAGACTAGAACTACACGTCACTATTATTAAGAAACATTACATAACGAGCACGCGAATCTTTCATTGAATTTAAGCTTTCCTAAATAAAATTATCACTGCTGCTTCAATGGCATGAAGATGATTGGATACGAGTTTTAAAAAATTGTGAAAAACCACGGGTGCGAAAAACAGAAATATGATTAGAACTTTTATTTCAGTTCAAAATTTGAGCCTACCCTAAATTTTATTTTATAATCTCGACTGGACATTTACACCGAGCAACAAACAATTTTCTTCGCAGAACGCAAAGATTACATCAAAAACATGAAAAAGCCATTTCCGCTCACAAGCACTGTACAGTGTTTCTTTCCCAAGCGATTCATTTTCACATCAAAGAATTTTTTTAGAATTGTATCGGTTGTGATTATTGCACGTGTCCAAGGCATGTATAAAATATGGGCAAGAAAGACAGAGAAAAGGACCGACATGTCTCCGGCTCCCTCTAACGTAAATGGCATGGGGATAGAATGCATAACCGAGCATTATAACGGTTTGAAAAGTCTTTTCCTTCATTGAAATGAAGAATGCTCTCCAACATGGAAACTGCGATAAAACTAAGTCTGTGGCAGCACGCAGAACTTTCGACGGCACGGGGGCAGAGCGAGGGAATTTCTCGAAAAGAACGAGTGACCCAAATAATCAAAGGACGACAGCAGCGGCGGCGCACCGCAGGCCACATTCGCAAGCCCGTTAGCGGCGTTGTGCGCCGAGTTCAACGAGCATCTAGTTCATGCCGAACAACTCGACCGAAACCTCCTCGCAACCGGCTCACAAAAAACTTTATTCGGTCACTTTTTAGGCGGTAATAAAACTTGCTCCCGACACATTCTCCTACAATTAATACTTGAGGGACACACACTCACTCTCTCTCTCTATATATATATATATATGTTAAGGCAGGACACGATCGACAGGGGGCTACAATCGAGGTAAGTGGTAAGGAATTTATGAGGTGTACTGAAACCAGCAGTCCGACACGTAGCTTAAATTATTTAACATGAAATCATTGTCAGCAGTTAGCTATAAGCAAAATACAACACATTCATCATTCATTTCTTAGAAAAAGCTGAAACGCCGCTGTACACATAAAAATTGCATCACTTTGATCTGTAGAAGTTAAAATTTTCCACAACACAACTTCAATTTACACCATACCAAATCGCTCCGCACATTTGAACTAATCTTCGGACACTAGAACAGAGAGGCGCGTACCTTAAAAAAATCCACGGCCAAATGTTGACCTGAAAATGGAACATTCCAAGTCGTGGGCCAGGTTTAATTAACAAACGCAAGTAGATCTCGTCTTCTTTTTCGTATAACTCCACATTCTTTGCACCATTAGGAAGTTAAGTAGATGTTCTTTTCAAGGGAGCAAGAGAGCGCGGTGGAAGTCAGTAGTTTGGTGTCGTAAACTCTTCACTAACGCTTAATAATTACTGGTCTTTTAGAAGATGCTCAACCCGGACTGTGAGTCAGCCTGTGACGGACTCAGCCGAGGCGCTCCGACCGCCGGAACTCAACCCAAAAAGTTTAGAAAACAGCGTCCGATTGATATTTTATTGCTCGGTAAATGAGTCAATTTTTGTGCAAGGGTACAGCAGAATGGGTAAAATAAATTAGTTTTGTCACAATTTAGATTCTCCGCTGTTAAAAAATGAACATGTGAGTGAAATTCATTTAAATAGATTTTTTTCGTAACAGTAGATATAGGAAGAGCATTTCTTGTGAACATTGGCATAGATGCAAAAATCATATAGCTGACATATTGTATGTTCTCACAATAAATTATTTAGCATCCACAATACATCAAGCGAGACCAACGGCCATGAAAATTTGAACATTGCAAACGATTGCCAAACAAACGAAATATTGACACCAGCATAGACCAATAATCGGTCGAGCGCACCCAATCCTCGTGTGATGTGCCTGATCGATGCAACACCTGTCAACTTGTGACACGCTTGTCACCGCACACACCTCTTCAGTGACAGGACCTCAGCCTCGACATTTTTCAAATCCCACACAATGCTTACTTTTCTGTTAAATGAGCAATGAGGGGGAACTAGGGTTCTTACAATTATTTGACAATAATTGAATGTATTTTAAGTGTTACAAAAGAATGATTGCATCGTGTAACTAGAACTTAACAGAAACTTCTAAAAAAATTCAGAGAAAGAGCTCCTCGAAGTTTCAATGGAAATTTCAACCGTCATTTTTCTGTGATGTAGCAGCCTAAGGATTGTAAAAAGTATCTTAAAGAATTTGGGCCATGTTTTGAGTCACATACAATAACAAGAAAAAACATTTTTCAATGGTAAAAGCTTAGGAATCTTCGATTCCACTCTCAGTCGTGAGAAACATAAAAACCTAAACCTTAGTTTCTTAAGACGGACGCTAAAAACGCAAAAAAAAAAATTTTTTTGGGTACACCTATTAGTGAGTTACTTTGAGAAGTAGATATATTTTTAGTTTTGCTTTAGCTTTTTAAGCTTCTATCGTGATAACACAAGGCCTTGAACGTCTTTTTTTCAACGCTGAAGATAGAACCTGAAATTCTTAACGATGATAACACAATGTTCTCGCATTTACTTTGGTTTTTAATTCAATTAATTACGTGATTAAAAAAACTAAAAGAAAGAAATCCACGCATGAAACTCGACATAACACTTTAAACTCATGAGTTCGATTTATTTGTCTTGAAATCAAAGGAATCAATAGATTACATGGGTACTTTAAGTCCCCCTTTACTCCACAACAAAAATTTTCCCAAGAAAAGAAGGAAAGCACCATTAAATATGATATTAGGGAGAGAGGAATCTACGCACTAGGCGCGTCTCCACACCCTCCTCATTAAAACAGAAAGATTGAAGTTAATGAAACAAGATGAAGGTCGAAAATTATGTTTATACGCACTGAAGAAAAGACACCAGTGAACCAAGTAAAAAGTTCCGTAACGAAACAAAAGCTTGATCTATTTCAACAATAGGAAGGCCTACCTAACCTTCAGCTCCGGACCTCACATCTTCTCACTAGGAGAAAGAAATTGACAGTACAAGTGATGGACGCACACGAAATTTATTGATGCTACACTTTAGCGAACAAAAAACTGAATAACTGGTTTCTCTGCCGAAGTAAATTAGATAACTAACCGCGGAAGAAAATTACCTGGAGCTCCAAGATAAGTAATATCGCTAACACAAGAAAAACGCCAAATAAATTATAAAATAATAATCAAGAATAAATAACTGCATAAAATTGAAGGCCGTTTTGGGAACTGAAAGCACCCAATTATTCCGTTACACACTAAGAGAAAACCATTTGAATTCAACATTATCCACTATTCAAGATGGCTGAATGCAGATCACGCAGAATACAAAGACGCCAGTCGGAAATCCTAGAAAGCAAAGCCGGACGAAATTAAGGCCAGTTGAGGAGGCATCCAAGCGATGGGATGTTTTATTCAAGGAAGTTCTCATAGCCCTCGCCTCCGCTGGTCCAAACGCTGTACTTCATTTAACTCGAGACTTAATTCGCCTTTGAGGGGTACAAAGCAGTTGGTGGGCTTAGCAGGGAGCAGTTAGTCCCGTGCAGTTAGCTTGCTGCATGAGGAGCAGTTGAAGGGAACAGAGTGTGTGTAAAGCAAGGAATAGTTGAACCGCTAAGGACGGTGCAGTTGATCTATTTACGAAATAGCTATTACTTCACTTAAAAATAAGCAGTTGGTCTAGTCAGATCAGAGAATCTGTAGCAGTCGATCCTCATAATGCAGGCAGACACAACACAGCTGACTAGCGAGCATTTTAGAACCGAGAAGCAAAATTAAACTTAGAAAATTTCGGCATTAAGTTTTTGTTATCTCACGCACAATTCACCTCATGTACAGCTCACCGCACATCTTAGTTCATCTCACACAGTACTCAATGCACGGCACACAACCAACAGTACACCACCGCGTACAACATCATTATGTACCTATATTCCTCTGCCTAAAAATCTCCTAAGCACATCGCTCCACTCCCCGAACGCCAGGCGAGCAAGGCGGACATGTCACTGGTTCCCACCCCCCATGAAGTAATGGCGTCGTCTTCGCTCGTTGCTGCCAACTTGAGAGCAAATTAAACACCTCGAAGGGGATGCTTAATGGCACATCGAAATTTCATCCGAAATCCGCTTATGGTACAAAGAGGACGGCGGTATCGCACGGCCGCCGCGGTGCTGGCAAGCCACAAGTTTATTGTCTCTCCTTATCAGAGGATGTTCCCCTGGACAGTAATTAAAGGCTAACTACACACAAAAGTGGGCCGGGCTATCGCGTCCAGCTCAGAGGGAATCGCCGCTACGAGGCGTCGAAGCCCACGAGACACACTGCCTACCATTGATTGATAAACGCTCGTACCAGCACCCGTTTACTCGAGGCAGAGGAGGAAGCGCTCTTTTATTTCGCTCATTCAAGACTCCTAAAGATGCAATTTTATTCAGTCATTTAAGACACCTAAAGATGCAATCAGTCAAAGCTAGGCGGACGCCCAGGAGTTTGAGACACTCGTATTTTTTTGAGATTGGCTATTAGGCTTGTAAAATATCAGAGATTATATGCAAGCTTACATGTAGATTAGTAATCATTCATCACAAGCTTCTCAGCTCAAGGTTCCACGACGAAGAGTCAACTCGTGATGAGGAACATAAACTCTGCATCATCAGTTGCAAGATGCAAAATAAGCGAAGAAAACTTTAAACGTACTCGTTTGGAGGCGTTTTCTCCAACATAAAAACTCGTTTACACCCTCTGGAGATTAAAGCATTCATTTCTGTGCTTCCGAAAAGTTCTATTTCTAAACACACATATAAAGACACCATCAAATTCCCCAGCATTAGGTACACGACGACGGCTGCAGGCGTGCATGCACATCAAATGCAGTTACGTGTACGGGGAAGGCAGAAGCAAACCTAATAAGCATCACGTAAAGGCCCCCATACATTGGACGATATCAGGTCAGGCGTCAGGTGAAGTGTCAGTTTTTTGAAGTGTGTGGG
>JACJUY010000109.1:42285-117589 GCA_014220935.1 Platorchestia sp. MABIK | reverse complement strand
AGAGCGCTACCTTCATGTCAGGCATCAGGCGACCTGACGCCTGACCTGATATCGTCCAATGTATGGGGGCCTTTACGGATCCCAATATAAGACATCAATATCGTGCGTTGGAGCCGCAGTGTAATGCTGACCTCGACCAAGGTGCGCTGTTTTATGGCTGGTTATTACTCCCTTTAATGTGGGATCTGTGGCAGGAGCATCGACGTCCGTCAGGACATACATGGTAAGAACAAAGCAACAAAAAGTAAAAGAAGCCGCAAACTCTGATGCTCATGTTAGGATTGAAACATCGGATTGTACATATTAATTTTCAGATCAAAGCTGAACAAAGAACAATGAGAAATTAATTATGAGTATACCAGTCCATAAATATTGCATCACTCGTACATTTTCAATTATGACCACTTGAAAGCCCTAACAACCCTCTGTACGAAATGAAAGTTCACCACCAAGCCTTTCTCGCAAAGAGAAAAGCCTAATCATACTGGATCCAATTGTACGTCACTAAATGGTTCTCGGAGTGGCAAGACGAAAACCTTTTTCCACGACAGTCATGCCCAATTGTGATGTGACGTGTAAGAGATGTCGTAACGAAAGAGCGATCACCTACGATCACCCTGCAAATGACTCACCCAACTGGGTCTCTTTTTTTTTCATTTCACCACAACCGCAGGATTGCACGGAGCAAGTAGTTAAAGACTGAGAAGAAGAAGAACACGTAAAAACTTCCTAATGTAGTCACCGTTTAGGAGCAGATGCGACTGTAAAAGGATGACCTGCATTACGAAGGTGAGTCAAAAGCGAAAACGACCTCTGGAACGACCAATAAAATGTTTACAATGAATATTTGCGACAGCGTTATCCGAAGTCATCGCAGCGAAACGACATCAATTCAGGGCTTGACACGCCGAGTGCATCCAAGGCTCCGGTCTAATGGCATTCTAAGAAGATCGTGGAAAAGTACTTACGCGCGGAGACCGGGCCACTCGAGGGTTGAAATCGAGAGAACTCATAACAGGTCGATTGGCTTGATAGTGCGCTACATCACAGCGAACAAATAAAATACCAAACGTCGTATAACCTAACTGACTGCGCATATAGTAGTCAGAATAAAAAAAATAATTCGTAAACACAAATTCAATGAAAGTGATCAGGAGAGAGTTCTACGAGTTATGCTCATTCGAACTTTAAAACTCTGATAGGTCTAGAGACAAAAAATTACTTAGTCCACAGTGAACTTACGACAACAGGTACCCGAACTGCATCAAATCACAGTCAAGAATGATCGTAAAACTGACGCAGAAAATGAACCGTGAGACGATCGTAAGACCGAAGTAAGTTTTGTACCGAGATACTAATGCAGACATGCGAGAACATGTCGTTCACTAGATGGTATGCAGATTATAAAGGCGCTAAGACGGGGCAATTGAACGTTGTGTGAGAGGTAAAGTGCCTTCATTGGCGCGCGAATTGGTGTGATGTCAGCGATGCAAGACTCGCGGCGAGAAGTAAACTGAGCTACATGACACGGCACCAATTGCGTGCTTCAATCTATGAGAATAAATTTGAAAACTTCAAAGTATTTGGCTCTATAATGAAATATCCATACATAATAAATAAAGGCTAAGAAAACAATGCAGCAATATCACGAAAAGTGCTTTCAAGGAAACGATTACTTTCGAATTCATGATTCCGACGTTAGCAAATTCTTAAGTTCTGTACCAAATTAAATCCGATGGATTCTATCGAAATGATTCCCTTTTGAAATTTGCTCTACGCATAGCAGCGTCATCGACGTCAGTTTTATGATTCAAAGGCAACCATAAGAAGGCGAGCTAAACAAGGAAATATCAGAGCTATTAACAATTACCGATGTGGATGTCACTAGGCTACTACATAGGTCATAAAAAATTCTCTCTGACGACATCATATCCATCGCTCTAACAGTATCAACTGAAAGAAATGAATTATTGCCTCTACTTATTTTGAATTCAGATTCTATAATAATGAAATCATTTTGCGCCATAATTATTTGCGCAGGGTGCTTAATTCTCTCCTCATTTTCGCGCATCGTGTATAAAATCCCAACACAAACGGAAGAATGAGTATAACTTCATGTAATAACAAGGACGTCAGTACGGACGAGGACCTCAGCGCTATTTTCCCCTACAAATTGCCTCAGGTCTTTGAAAAATTTGATGTTGTCGGAGCCGCGGGGCCACACGCCGACCTGTTGACGTGCGAGAATTACTGACCTGCAAGCGCGGCGGAAGAGGTCATCAGGAGCAGGAGGATGATCCACAGGTGACCGAGCCACGACGATGACCTTCTCAAATCACTCAATTTTTTCTCGCATTTCACAGGCTGTGTTCTGTGGGGCGCACTTTTACTAAAAGAGCATAGGGAAGCAAAGCTCCAAAAAAATTGGTTCTTTGTAACACACATCCACAAAGGTAATTGCGGGCTCGGACTCTCCTGTTCACTGGCGGGCTTTGTAAGCATGAACTTGTGGACTCCTGGTTCTGTGCGCCGCTGATTGCGAGTTTCAATGAAACTTTCATGGCGATGAGTACCAGATGACGATAATTGACGCTTTGGAAAGATATTCGAACTGCTAACTGTTGAGCAGGATGATTGTGAACAAGGTTCATGCATTACAGTAGAAACTGGCTCAGAACAACTTGCTTGCATCGTTTGGCCTATCTTCTGGTGGAAGAAAAGTTCATCTCTGTCGCGAAGACGCAGCGGAGACTTGCAGTCTCTGGAGCACCCAGGGCCGTAACAAGAGATTCTCTTATCAGAATGAGGAGCAGACGACGACGAGGAGGACGCAGCCACAGCAAAACTAAGCGTTTCATCAGCGCCTCGGACAGACGCTCGATCACGGCGGGCTACCGCCTCTTGGCCCGGTGAGCCAATCTGTTGGGTAGCAGATGCTGCTGAGTTGGTCGCGTTGTTCATGGAGGGAAAGGTCCATGTACTGCCACATGCTGATACTGATGCCACTTCATCTGACGATGGTGTCATTGATGCATCCCTCACTACCGACTCAGGAGCAGATGCATTCATCTCGAGTAGCGGAGAACAGCCGTGCGCATCATGTGCGGCGGATGTATCAGACTCGCGGTATATTGTGTCATGATGAGAACTACCAGAAGACTCTTCCCTTCTCCTCCACCGCTTGGGGTAGTAGTAGAAGTGTCGCGAAAAGAGGCGGCTAGAAGACTCTTGGTGCTTGTGTCGCGATTGTAACGAATGTGTCGCCAGAGGCTGCTTTCCCAACAAGACAGTTTCTTGCTGCGGCGGCACTTGGGGCAGGTCTTGAAGTGACAGCAGCCGGGGATCCTCGAGAGACATGGCTTTACTTTGCCCACGGCATCCACATTCTGAAACAAAAAAATGAGTCGTTAGAACTGCATTGTTCGTGGCTGCTGAGATTTAGTGCTGACAGGTTATTCAATTTTAAAGACTAAGACAATACAGAGGCAGACCGCTGAAAACAAATTACCATTTGTCTATTCATCTTTAAATCCTGTGGATGCGTTAACTTAAAAATTATCCTGAACAATAAACTTTTAACGCAAGTAGCAAGTGTTTACCTCACGCTTGTGCACAGTATACTACGTTAGCTACGTACAAAATACAATAATCGACAATTCTCATTTACTAAAAATCAAGCTCGACATCGAAACCAGTTTATCTATACCGAATCAGAGAAAATCTTCAAGCAAATATGAGTACACATGAAGACATAATAATACTAAAATTTGAACCCAAATTATTCGAATGCAAAATATGTAAAAATGTGTTTAAATATCGAAGTAAGTAGTGTACAAAAGTTTGTGCACCAAGATGAAAAATGCGAGTCATAACACAGTCTTCAGCGAATAAATAGCTCCTAGTGCATAGTGACCGAGTTTTGCACAACAAGATTATGCAATAAAATAGAAAATATGAAAGTAAATGAGAAATGTCACATTTCGAGCAGGGTGGCGCATATCGCGCGCAGAAGACGCAGGGCAATGCACATCGAGGATTCTCCGCCGGGTCACTCGTGTCAATTTCCTCTTAATTTCCTTATTAGGACGCAGCGCGTGAAATATTTCCCGCGTCATAAATCTGAAGGAAATGGTGACACAGTTACCGTATTACAGATCTTGTCAGAAGATGGGGCAAGGGAAAAGTCTCCCCTGAAAGATCAGGTTGTACGCAAGGAAATAATATGTTCACAAAAACGCACTTTATGATACACATGTTTTCTGTATAAGAGAACAAAGAAGCCAACGGAAGAATTTCATTTCAACTTACACCATTGACTTCTAGCTACATCACTGTTTTAAATTTCTTGTTTTAATTTTCGTTTTTTTTTCATTTCCCAATTCAATTCATTTATTTAATTTTGCATTTACTCTGATAATGAGCATGGCATAAGAGAGCAATATCCGCCACTGTGAAGATGTGCTCTTTGTTATGAGCGGACAAGCGCTGGTGAGATGGGAGCAGCACATCAACTCTTGAGATATTCAATAACTCATGGGCAACTACAAAGTGGGAATTCATCACATAAGTCTCATCAAAAGCATTACATACGAAGGCCATTTAAATATCACAGACTGTAAAAAGTGACGTTGATACCGAAGCGGGTGTAACAACTCTTCGATTTTTGATACACAAATAAATTTCATGAGAACTAATGTAAATCGTGTCAAAAAATGAAACAAAGCTTTCTAGTTTCGAAGCTCACTTCACAAAGGATTCTCTGAGCATTCGGTGCAGACAACGTAGCGGTTGCACTAAAATCCCCAGAAACGTAAACTTACTCAAACACTTGTTGTTCTTGAATGCACGCTCATATTTGACAAGCGTATAAACAAAAGAATATTTTTGAATGACCGCAAAACAACACAATCTCAGGGACACAATTAGCACTGGAATATCACACTCAATAAAAAGCAAACTGTGTTCATCTTGATGAGAAATACAAAGTTGTTGAAACCAGATGACTCGGTCGAATACGAAACAGTTATTCTTGTTTGTACTCTAATAGTCTTTAGCCTCGTGATGGTTGGATTGAACATCACACACTTTCTCTTGCTTGCACTGTAATAGTCTTTAGCCTCGTGATGGTTGGATTGAACATCACACACTTTCTCTTGCTTGCATTGTAATAGTCTTTAGCCTCGTGATGGTTGGATTGAACATCACACACTTTCTCCTGCTTACACTGTAATAGTCTTTAGCCTCGTGATGGTTGGATTGAACATCACACACTTTCTCCTGCTTACACTGTAATAGTCTTTAGCCTCATGATGGTTGGAGTGAACATCATACACTTTCTCTTGCTTGCACTGTAATAGTCTTTAGCCTCGTGATGGTTGGAATGAACATCATACACTTTCTCCTGCTTACACTGTAATAGTCTTTAGCCTCGTGATGGTTGGAGTGAACATCATACACTTTCTCTTGCTTGCACTGTAATAGTCTTTAGCCTCATGAAAAGAGGTCGGCAAAAGAAGCCCGTACTCAGCGCGCGGGTGCGTGAGCGACACGTGCGCGCGAGGGCACAATCGACACTAGGAAGCGTGCAGACGCGCTCGAATCCATGTGACATAATTTGGCGGCCAAGAAGTTCCACCTGGGACCATGAGCAGCTTCTGTTCATCGATCAGAATAGTCGAAGGCAAAAGCGAATTTCCCGAAGGTGCCAAAGGCGCGCATCATTTATTGTGGCGCGCGCGCTCCGACAGACATTTACGGTCCTGTTTAGCATACGGCAAACAGAAAGCCGCGGCAGCACATGGAAATATCATGGAAACACAGGCGGCAGCAGCCAAAAAGGCACGGCAGGACCCCGGTCCTGGGAGAGAGGCCGACCCTACAGCATATGAATGGGGAAAGCCGGCGGATGACACTCGATTTGCCGCCTTGCGAGCTACAGACACATGTTTACTTTATAGACAGCTTCTCGATGCACTTTGTTTTTTGAAATTTTCGCGGTCAGACATAATTGACGCGTCGCTTTAACGTATGTATACCCAAACTAGAATGAAAGCTTTAACTCACTCATCAGATACGTGAAAAATACTAGAATATTGCTACATGCAAATGATAAAAATGATGGATTTCCCATTAGAATTGTTTTCGACGTAGAATCAGCAGGCATGTTGAAGCATGTTGTTTACACACACGTAAAAAAGCATCAATTGCTACATTTTCGCTTCGAAATTACAAACCATTATTGGCACAGTAAAAGCTAATGCAAAGAATCCGGGCCAGTCGTCTGTACCCCATATCTGGACATACATAAAAAGTCTGCACACGAAGTGTCTTGCAAATGTTGTTCATGCGCAACAGAATTCGAAATTGCGTTGATACGACCATCAAGAATTCATGCCATCCAATACGGCCTAATGAGACAATTGAGACCAGTATCGCCTTGTCCTATATTAGGAAACTACACCCGAGTATCACTTGCTAAGCGTGAAGGTTATCTCATAATTGCTGACGTCTACATAGGAGCGTCGTCCTCATAATATTATTGGAGTAGGTGCTGCGCTAAATTCCACCAGCACCAACGCAAGAGTGGGATCGGCTTACCCAGAGCCAGACGAGCGCACCAATTCTCCAATCCCACGAGTTCACCCTCTTTCTCCCGTGCCTCGCTCAGTCGGGTGAGAAGTCAAAATAATGAGTGAGACGTCAAAATAATCAGCCACAATATGACGCGGCCACAACGGCTCTAGGCAGCGTTGAAGGCACTAACAGCGGAAAAAAACAAAGAGGGACGTATTGTTTTCGTCCTCTTGTTTTGTTTTAGACAGTACATTTGCAATAATAATGCAACAAAAGCAGTCAGCTCAGGCAACTGAGCTATAATAGTTCCAGAAGGGTTGTTCGGTAACTGGCATGCATAGACTCTAATATTCAGATATTTTGTGCTAAATTCCGTTGAGGCCCAATATGTGTTTGACCAATCCCTTCACTTCAATTTAAACACACAAAGCTATCAAGAATAAGAAGTACTAGGGCGCAATAAAATTCTGAATGAAAACTCCTCATGAATGACAATACGCCGATTACGATTTATTTCGGAAAGGTAGAAGATAAAAACTGCTGACACCAAGAAAAATACTAAAAATTGAACGGTCCACAGACGAACCGTTCGGGATTTGAGGATGTTAGTCAAAAAACTCGAGATACATTTAAAAATGTCTGGAAAATAACTCTTCCTGAAATATAGCCGGTTAAATTCTCCCTCGTAAAAAATTTCTTGGGCTTAAAATTGTGTGTATAAGCGCTTCAGTCCATCAACTGCTGAAAAAGAACCCTTTTCGAGGATATCCTGAGCAAGAACAAGGATCACAGGGACGAGTCCCGCTGGACAAGAAAGAGTCGGCGTTTCAAAACCGTTTTTCAGGAGCGCAACTGGTCCTAAACTGCGACACGGCACCGTGGATATCACCGACAAGCGAGCGCATGGGAATGCAATCGCGTTAAAAGTTCTTGTGTATCATTTATGGGTTGTCGACAATCTGGAAGCAAGCTGCTGGAAGAGCAGAAAAGAGCGAAGGATCATTGCTCTGCTGTAGCAAGACAGAAAAGGCGGGAGTGGCAGAAAGGAAAACACAATGGGGCGGAGAGCGAAATGGAAAATTTGAATTGCCTGGATAGGAATTGAAAACTCTCGAGTACTTGGGAAAATCCTGCATTTACAGTTTTTCAGGTGACAGAAAATGATGTCCGAAATTGGCCTCTGCTGCCCTTCATTCTCGTGAGGCAACAAATAGAAATTAGCCTGTTCAACAAATGCGCTGTGTACCATCCTTTTCCAATCTCTTGGTAGCGACAATGAACATGATGAAGTAGAAACCATAAGCTACTGGACAACAGCACCCTGTCTACCTCAATTTGCAATACGTCAAATAATGAACTGAGCGAGCTTTACAATATGAACTTGAAGAGAAACTATTTTTTTTGCAACTCACACACTTCCTCCTGTCGAAGGATAGAAAACAGGACTCGACTTAACCCTCTACCGCCTCACGTTCCCCACATGGTACACTCGATAAAACTGCTCGTATATTTTATTTCTCGTCAAGTAGATGCTCTTATGTATTTTTTGAAGTTCACTGCCGAGTTGCAGTTCGTCTCTAATGTGATGTTGGAGACAACCTGAGGCTAGAGCCACGTCTCATAACGGTGGTTATAATACCGGCAATATGAGTAGAAAAATTAGGCGGTAGAGGGTTAATAACGAAACTAGAATGCCCATGAAATATGATGACAAAACAACCATATATTTTAAAATAATTGCTTTTAAACGGGAATAGACTAGCGAACAAAACTAAAAATAGAGCACATAAAAATAACAATTGACGGAAATACTTACATCTACAGGCAAACGAACTGATCTCGCGTCTTTTGAAAACCGAAGAATCGTAAAGGGCTAATTATGACCAAAGACCATCAGCATGATGATAGTGTCGAGGAAGCACAATTGAATGCAATTTAAGAGGAATGCATAGGCGCATAAAGGAGGCATCTATCAGGCAGACCAAGACCATGTGAAACCATCACTCAAGTTTGAAGATGGGCTGCCTTTGTGTCAGTCGAGGTTCTGGTACGGATGGGTCAGTGACGGCGGACCAATCGATCACCACTCGGGTCACCGATCATTGATGGACGACCTCAGTTTGGGTCACAAACTTGCCAGACAAAGTCAGCCGGGTCATTGGAAGCAATCTTTGAAGAGCATCAGCGAACGCAGTCACATATGGTCGGGCACGACACCAAAGAAGAGCTTGTTTGTCCTGACTCTACTATGCATACACGAATGGATGTAGGAAGCCGTCCACAATAGATCGTCGAACTCGGGGCAGCGATGACACTCTTCTAAATAGGAATTCTCGGTAGGGATATGCGGACAGGCGCTATAAGCGTCAAACTAGAGACATGAAGATTAGATTGGTGTGTATGAGGAGCGCAGACCTAAAGCGCATACGCCAACGGACTCTGCGTCCTTAACGGGTGAATGTCGAGCTACGAAATTATGATGGGTTCAGATATCAATAGGAAATTTGCATAACCTGGAACAAAACAACGCAATTTTCACTAAAACCGATGACAGAAAACGACTCGACCATTACATAAATGAGCGTCAGCAAAGCCTCTCGATATGACGAAGTGTAAGATTGAAACCACAACTCGAAAAAACGAACTGGAATTGTGGATAAGTATGACTAAATTAGCATAGGTGATCACAGGTATGTCTCGGCAAGATGATGCAAATATACAAGACATGAACATATTTTGCGGACACAATAATAAGTGAAAGCGTTGAATTAGATTGCGCACTTCAGCAACAATCATGAAGTTCAGTGAAGGCGCAGCGTGAAAAAGGTAACGGAATTAAGTGGGAAAAATAATCTGAGCTTGGATTATATCCCCTTAAAGAAAGTTGAACGAGTTACTATGGGCCAGTATTGTCATATCGAACTACCCAGCAAAATAAACGGGAATTCCCGTTTATTTCCGTCAATTACCAAATAATGCACGCGGTTACTGGTAGGAATCATGATAAATCTACCAACAATGGCAGGGTAAACGGCCAGGATCTGCTGTGTGATAGCGTAACCGAGCGCTGGTAGACCTATAAACTGAGGCATCATCCGTATTAAATAGACGGTGATCTTTTACCAGCCCAGTCTTATCCAATAAAATTGGATAAGAATTAAACTGGTCGATACGAAAAGTTATTATACCGTCAACAAAAGTTACAAGCCAAAATTGAATTAACATTAATACACTTTTTAATTTTACCACACTGAATATCATGAAAAAAAATTAATTTATTTCTCAATAAAACATTAAAGAAAACATTGGCCTGAAAACAGAACACATAGGAGGCATCCATAGGAGGCAATAGCCTCGAAGCAACACCTCCTCCCAAGCCACGGTCCAACAGACGTGGACACAGTAAAGTGCATTTATTATTCTCCGAACAGTTCATTAGGTAGCTCATTTGACTCGATAAAAGCTCGCTAACTGTATCACTCGGGGAAGAATCGCACTAACCGCGGCACTTTCTTAGGCGGAACAAAGGCCTCGCGAGGAGCAAGAACCGAGTATTGTGCCTTTGTGGCCACTAAATCTCCACCGCTGCTCCAACACCAAACAAGAAGTCATGCCCAACAATGCCTGCCAAGTTTCTTCGCGTGGAGACACTATAAAACTAGCCCACGTCCAAACAAACGACTTATCGAATTAAACAAGATAATTTCGAACAAACAACGAAAACAAACAGAAAAAATGTGCCTCTCGAGAAACGTAAAATTTGTAGCTTCTGTGGCGTCGAAATGTCTCCAGCGCGATATTCTTTCGTTCCTGATACAGTTGTCGCAAAAATTGCAGCAAATCAGGGATCCTCAGAATTTAATATTGAACATGTTGTTGCTCATGTGCATTAACGCAAGCAACTCGGCTGCAATATTTTTACCTCCATAAAAACAGACAATGAAAATAACTTAAAACAGCAGTAATAAAAGCCTCTTTATTGAAATATATACTTAACAAGGAGCTCTTCGGATGTATATTCATAGCAAATCCGCATGAGACTCTGATTTCGACAAAAAAGAAAACTGTCATTTATTTCCTCGAAAAAGAGTACGCCTACACTTGTTGCGACAGGCGAAGATAACAAAATTGCACAAGATTGACACGACAAATACATGTTAAATTGATTGATTATAAGTCAGTTTCAGCCTCCCTTACCACAACAAAGATGTGGAAAGAGAGGAAGCATGAAGGCACCATTTAGTATGGAGTTAAGAGAAAGCAAAATCTATGCACAAGGAGTGTTTTTGCACAGAATCCCGTGCGCATAAAAACAGTAAATTGAAAAGTACGGTTAAAATACAAGATTAAAGTTGAAGAAAATGGTCAGAGAGGCTGAAAAACAGGACAACAGTAGAACTGAAATTAAATGGTCCTCGACATGAGAAAAAAAAAATTATTTAAGCAAAAAGAAATCCTACCTAGCTCTCAGCTCAGGACTTTGCGTATTCCCTCTGGGAGTGCTAATTCCCCGGATACTTAGCTGTATCCCCCTGAGTGGAACATGGGTTAATATGAGGCGATATCAAAAGACACCTCGCAGGTTGCCTCGTACAGGAACTGGTGAAAGTAGCTCTACATCTGCAGCGTGAAGCCAGGCGATGCCGACCGATACCTCTCCCTACTTCGTCTCTTCAGTAGTGAACGACTGGCACACAATTTTAACATTTTGTCACTGGCTCAAAGGGAACAATATCGCCAATAGCGAACTTGAGCCACATTATATAACTGTTCAGACAAAACTTACTTTGCAACGCAATTTTAAGCTAAAATTCAGTATTTGTGAGAGTACATTTGACGAACGGCAGGAATAAGTATAGCAGAGCCGCATGTTACCAAACTTGAAATCAAGAAACAATTTGGAAGAGTAAAAGATCCATACATCCGAAACAAGGGCTAACAACTATTCACAAAATTCAACTCCCATCAGATTGACGGCGTGAAACGAACGCAACGAGCAGATCTGTGCAATACTAATCCTCTATTGCTATTATTACTCGTACCTTCAACTAGTAGAATGTACCTGAAGAATTCGTAAAAAAAAACACGCCTGCACCTGAGTTGTCTGATGGTCTTTTTACCATAATTTTCAGATTTCATCGTTTTCTAATACATTTCAAGCCTAAAGAGCCTTCCGTACCTGGCAAGTATGCATGTTTATGTTAGGTTAGATTAGATGTTATTTTAAGCTTCTTTAACCGCAACAAAAGCGTTCCAAAGAGAGGAAGGAGGAAGGCACCATTTACCATGGAGTCATAGGGATGCGGAATCTATGCAAAAGATTCATAGAAACAGTAAGTTGAGAAAAAAGTCCATGAAACAAGATAAAAGTTGAAGACGAAAGTAGTAGGTGCTGAAAACCATAACAGCTGTGAATCGAAAAAAATGGTCCGTTTCAAAGAAAAAACTTATTCTATTTTAACATACGGAAGGCCTACCAATCCTAAGTTCGGGACCTCACATATCCACCCTGGTAGCGTTAACTCCCATGGATACAATAATTATATCCCCCTGAGGGGTGAGTATGCAGGGTTACCAGATATTGAATGCTCTCAATGATTTAATGATGAAATTTGATTGGAAGGGCGAACGTTGAAAAATTTGGTTAAAAAAAGGGTGACTCAAACGATCCTGTCTCGCATCACAAGACCAAGTGAGCACCTGAGACACGCCAATTAAGCAGGTGTAATAGAGTGAAGGCGAGCGGTCACAAACACGGACCACATAGGAAAATGAGGCAGGGAAGGAGACGTCACGGCCGTGAGCAGGACTTCTTAAGGGATATCCCTAATAGGCACAGATAATCCAAATGGTATGTGCTGCCCTCGGGGTCAAATTATGGAGCTCATCTGCCTCGTCCGGTGCGGGAAGAAAGGGAAAAATTCACTATCGACAAACGTTATAAAAAAGCGCTGCTTTCAAATGTTGGTGGAAAGATAACACGAATGAAATATTCCGTCGAGCTCGTTCGTAGTAGAAAGAAGCTCGTTCATTGGGTGTACAATAGAAAGATTCATTCGATGTTAGACGTAAATATACTGGAATTACTTAAGGAATACATCGCGTACAAATTTATAGTTATTTAAGTTCAGTACATGATGCAGAAATGTTGAGTACAATAGTTCCTTCGATGCTAAAGAAGATAGTAACAAAAACCAAATGGTTCAAGCATAGCTACGGATAATAAAAATAGCTAAATAACTCAAAAATAAAGGAGGACCATACGGTTAAGCAAAGTATGCAAATATTAAAAAAATTAAATTTTAAGCATTCTCGTTTTCATTAACTCAATAGCGGGAGCCTGAGAGGCAGACTCTAGAGCAGTAGCCCAAAAGTTTGAGTCGGCGTTGGCTGGGGCAGGAAATGTTGACGCATAATTGCGCACCGTGGCACTGGGTACGGTGAGCAGGCCGCGGTGGAGCACGTGCAAGTTCCGCCTCTGGAGGAAATTTTTAAAACTTGGCTAGTGATGTTATGAAGGCAAAACCGCGTGTGTGTTATACATTGACTCGACATAGCGGCGCAAGTCTAGCACAAGTGAGAAGACGTCCACGGCAAAGCAGAAAAAGGAAGCAAAAAAAAAGTCACTCAGTCAGCACCAAAGCTGGGATGCTGATGAGGGAGACAACCCCGCACGCCACTCCGTTCGGCGCCATCGAGGGCAATTATAGATTTATTGATGACTTCGAAATTAGCTATTAGCCGAACGAGAGAGTTCCCTTAAATACGTACCATTAGTCCCGGTACTCGACGCACACTGAATGCCTGCAAGCTAGCTGTAGTTACGACACTCGATCCTCACAGCGAACAGTTGTGTGCATGCCAGTAGTTTAGACACCTGACTCGCACAAGGAACATGCCTACAATTACCATTAATTACGGAAAGAAAGAATTGGGTGTGTTACCTTATCGAGCTTGAACAAGATCAGCAAAACTTCTTGTTACACGAGTTAAGCAATCCTCAACTGCCGCGGGACAAAGCGCCAGTAGCAACAGTAGAGTATTTTTTTACGTAAGTTGTGTATTAGCTCACTCGTGTTCGCAATAAAGGATGCAGCAATAATTTACCAGTTTGGCCAGAAGACGAATAAGTAATGCTAATTCACAAAATTCTCGACTCGTCACGCCACATCGTGTGTCGCGCTGCGTGTATTTTACAGATACAAACCTGCACGAGTGGAATCAAAGCTCGGATGAATTATGGACCAATTTCGTTGGTTATTCAGCTTCGTCTTCTGTAGGCATTTCAGAATAGTTAGTTCGAAGACAGTCGTCACACAATATAGACTCGCAATAGAGCGATGTGTGATGAGCGATGTGTAGAGTTCGATTTTGCTTTAAAAATTTCGCAGGTCCCTGTACTGTAAACGAAAATCTTCAAGAAATTACACTGCAAGTCTATGCATACTCTAGTATGCTCGAGTGCAAGTTGAAGACTGTCGAACGACGCACGAGCCCCACTACGTGAAGCTAATGCCAATAAATCGGTAAGAATCTTCATACCGCGTGCGAACTTCATCAGGGAATGGGTTCCGACATCTTCATGTTAGTGGTAGTCTGATGAATTTCGTCTTTTTTGGAGAGTTGTGCGGCGAAGCCGAAGCAAAGAAGAGGATATGAATAAATCATAGGAGTGCAGCTCATAATGAGTGATGCCAGAGCTACTTGCACGCCGTAGCTCGGCGCGCTCCATGCATGCCGACGAGCAGGCGCGCTAAAGCTGAGTGATCGACGTGCTCAGCGCAACGGCGACCGCTACATCAGCGCTAGAAACACGAAGAGAATTCCTCGCAGGAAGGCACAAAAGACGATCACAAACCTAGCACAAGATCAATCTTTCGGACGGAGGATATAATATATAATGCGGTTAGGCATCCTGTTCTTGACGTAGGGCGAAATGCGAAGTGATGCGAAAAGCTGGACTTGGAAGAGCAGAACTTACAAGCAAAATGAGCTGAAACTATCTAGTAGCGTAAGCTCATACAATTCAGGTATTTGTCTAAAAAATTTTCTTTGGATTTCTGGAGGTTTTTTAAAAGAATGGAGTCTTATTTCTTCGAAAAGTCATTTCATCACAATTTCATTTCCAGAGTTACGTGTAGGTCTGCTTGGGGCATTCATGGTACAGCTATACGAGTATTCACTGTCCCTATTTATTCTATGAGAAATTTCCAAGTACGATAGCTCTTTTGAACTTAAATGGTGACAAGAAAGTAGCCCGATTCGATAAATAAACGTTTTATATTAATAATAATTCTTTAGTAGCATAGTGTTATATAATACGGAAGAAAGATAAGACTGTATCCTCTCTTCTTTCAAAAGAAGTCTTCGGAAATGAATCGTAGTAGCTCTAATTTAACAATAACGGCATTTTTAACGGAAATAGTACGCTAGTGGAATATAATCTTGGCAAGCGTGGGAATTTTTTCGACAAGAAAAATTAGGCGAAATAAAGGGAAATGTAACGTTTGTGGGTAGAAAGTTCCACAGTTTTTTTCATTAGTAGGAAATGAACCAAAAATTGTAAATAAGAGTCGTTCGTAATAGTTCTGCAACTTGAAATACACTTGATGAAACCACAAAACAGCCAGCCCAAACATTGGGGCAGTTTTAACCCTTAGCTTCCCAACACTCAAATGGTTAAGGGCAAAGGTTTTCTAATATAATTGCAGTCATTACCCTGATATATCAGCAAAATTGCCTTGGCATGTTTTTATCGGCGTGAGCAAGTGCTTACTTTCTTTTTAAATTGAAAAAAATTATGCATTAAAATTGTACGTTTCGACGCCAAAAAAATGGTCGAAAAATCTGAGAAAAAATATCAATTTAGTTTTTGCTTAATTTTATCTGTAAATACATGTACGTATGAAAAACTTGCTCAAGTAAAATAAAAAAGGTATTAAATGTATTGCATAGACCATGATGCTTATCAATATAGACCATGAAGTGGACATCAATAGCAAATTGCATGTGTCAAACTTCTGGAATGTCTAAAAACATCGTTGCAGGAACACTATGGTTTGCCCTAATTTTGTCATTCAGTTCAAATTATTTCCCTGCTAGTTGGATCACCTTGAAATTTTGTCAATTGACCTAAACTGGAAGCACCAGCCATCTAGGAACTGGAGTTCCCGTCAGGAGGCAAAGGGCTAAAGAATGCAGCCCAGTACAATCACTGACACTGGGACAATTTGTCTTCGATACACCTCTCGATACTCAACCAAATCACTCTCAACTTCTCTCGCAACTCTCGGAGAAATGGATCAAAAATGCATCCGTATGAGAAGACATAGTTCGCTGTTTGTCTGCTTGCCGTTCATTAAAGAACAGTAGAAATTTTAATTAGCTGATGGTTTCTTCAAAAAATATGCATTCATATGAACACACATTTTTAAGCCAGCAAAAGTCAGTGAGAACATATTTAAATAGCGAACACACCATGCGCAGACTGTGTGTATTTGGCAGTAGCACAAACGTGAAGATCTACCTAAATGCTGTATCGTGGATAAATGACATTTATCGTATACCAAACCTCTGAATCTAACTAATCAGTGATTCATCCCCGTCCACTCATAGAACGAAAATGGAAATGAAAGGCAATGATCGAAACTGAGCGACTCAACCATGAGCTGCCGAGGAACTTAGAGGCCGCCACCGTGGCGGCTCAGAAGCCTAATTGAATATCCCTAGAAGCGGAAAAACGCTGACGAATGAGCCGAAATTCAAGCCATTTTTTGCACAAGTCTGACAACGCAGGAAGTGATCGCTATGGAACTCGTAGATGATGGACATAGAAGGGAGTTCATTTCTGTGGTTAAGAAAAATGAATGTTTTTCAAGACTTTTGCCGCTCTTCCATTCGTTGCGACTCTACCGGCTGCGGCTTAAATAAACCGTACTTTGAGAAACTCTGAGCTAAAAGTTCAGTCCGAGTGAAACTCGAGAAGTGTAGACTGCAGGAATGACCAGTTCGAAAATACACAAAATTCAGCTCCCAACAAAAGACATGAAGTCGACAATACAAACCCCACCAACCACCTCATAGAGCAAAAAAAGAACACTGACATTTAGGCGACCTTTTTGGGCAGACGGGAAATGCTTACTTTATTATTTAAAGGAAAGACGATGACCCTCTAAAGACATAAAGTACACGGTTTGGTCATCTTGGATTCCTCAAACAAAGAAGAAATGATAAAATATCGACTTGTTGTGAATCGCAGCTTCGTCTTTCGAGGAATAAATTTTACAACGAATATTTGACCGAGTCTATGAAAAAAATCCCTAGACAAAGAGTTACGAAATAAAGTTCAGAGTTTTCTCTGATAGCAAGGGTCAAGTTTTCTCGGAAATGCATTGCCCACCAATACAGGAAGTTTCCATATTTTCCTGTACGAGCACTATAAATTTGAATAAGCACATATATTTAATTGAAAATTCAAAAACAACAAATCTTAGCACGTACAAATTTTTACGAAAAATACGAGTTACAGCGTCAGGGCTCTCCATTCAAGGTTGCATACTCTAGCTCGATGTGTGCAAACTCAACCGAGATTTTCAGTTTCAGGGAAGGGAGCAGCGTTTCGTGCAACGCTCGACCGAGAAACTCAAACGAGCTGGGTCCTAACAAGGATAATAAAACAGAAGGACTTCAACTGGTGAATGACAAAGTGGTCGATACACTTTCAGCAGCTCTTTCCCCAGTCAATTCTGCAGCACGCACTCAGGCAGGCAGCAGCAAAGAGACGGAGGAACGCAGCGTCAGCACTTTACAACATCCCACAACTTGAACCGCCCGAGTAAGGTCACCTCGACCGTCAGTCACAGAGGAGCGTGACTGTTGTGAATGTCCCCTCCGAGCTAACGAAAGTCATAAGCCCTCATCAAACGTGAGGTTAGTGAATGTAACAGTAGGCTTCTTACTAATTCTAGCATTGAAACTTTAAAAAACGAATAGTAGGTGAACGATTGACTGAAAAAATTATAGATACACGACGAAGAAAATTGTGGTAAAATTTCCCCTATCAGACTGCATTCTCACATTGAAAAACAGAGATAATCTTAATTTGCTTTACACGCGTGATTTGCTAAAGTCAGTTAAGGGTGCAGACGAAGACCGTGCTGAGATCGAATGGTCATTCAGTCGCCGTAGCTTCACACTAGGGTAATCTATATTAAAGCATCAATAACGCTTATTCTTGCAAGATTTAAAGCCACTTGGTCACCACAAAGTTTGCAGTAATACCAAATAGGTTCATAAAAAATGGTTTCCAGCCAAGTAAATTTGTACAAAAAAAGAAAGAATATACAATTTAGATTAACGCCAGGAATCCTATGAACTTTTACCTCCAAAACGATCTTCTAAACATTCACGGATAAAGCGTATTTCATGGCAGAAAATGAGTTGAAGCTCGATTCAGATTTTAATCTCACACATCAAACCTTACCAATTGTATCAAAAATCAACCTCAGCTAAGACTCTCAAACATCAAACTCAGCCAATGATCTCACACAGTAAGTTCAACCAATACTCTGATTTCAAATTCAGTCAGTCCCCACACATCGAACTCAGACCTCATACACGTCAAACTCAGCCAATATTCTCTTGCACCAAATGCAGCGAAAATTCTCATGCACCAAATTCAACCAATATTCTCATGCACGAAACTCGGCGCAAAAAAATGATCTCCGACCACACCGCCTGCATATCACTCACGCAACTAACCGAAGAAAGCGAGCGCGTGTTCGGACATCCCTGAAAGAGCTAAAAAATATACCCAGAACCAGGAACGAGGCCAGGATTGAAACAGAAAAATGACGTTGATTTCAATATCAAAGGCGGAGATCTGCGAGAGGATTGCCAGTTTTGAAATGATTGCGGTTACCCCCTGAAAACTTTGGCATTTGCGAGATGAGATGCCAGAAGGGATTGGCTCGACCGAGATTTGGTTTAGGCGAGTCCCATTGAGGGCGATCCATCAGGGCAAAAGATGGAAATGCGACGAGGATTTAATGGAGAAAGAGGTGAAAGAAATGAATTTCAATTCAACCGTCCCAACGATGATGTTTCCACGGTGCAGATGCGCCCAAAATTCCCCATTACAAACGAATAGGAATAGAAAAGACATTTAGCTCTTGCAAATTCTTTAAACATTTTCGTACTGAAGAATAGCTATCGCCTTCAAGCCTGTTTCATTGAATGGATGGCACTTCCAGTTACAACAAAATAAAACATAACATACGATACAAAACAATGTAAACTACTACCATTTGAGCTCAAAAGTGGATTGAAACAAATAAGCTTCAGCTAAACCCAGAAAAAAGCTCGGGTTAGGTAAAACAGCGCAAGAACTTGAAGTGTTTTCCGACTTTGGGCAGTAGCTTTCCAGAAAGAGACTCTCAAAGAGTATAGCTTTTTGCGAGCTCGGGGAAAACAAGGGCAGTTAAGTCGGAGTCTAAAATTCTGAAAGGACTAAAGAAGGTAACAAATGGAAAGAAATCAGCCACACTGCGCAGCGAGACAGCTTTAAAACCGGCAAATTATGGGAATGGTAAGGAATAATGAGTGAAATACTTTTGCCAATTAGTTAAAAAGAAGGAAACATTTAGTATCTTCTGATTTAATTCGCTCCTCACATGTAAAAAATCATCGGCGTTGAATAAAAATTGATACAGTAACATAGAATTTCTTCTCAAAAAGTTATTATAGAGCCAAACATCTGAACCTTAGATTTATTTTGTTTCTTAATAAATTCATCCTAAATATTCTAAAAAATTCTGTTCATGCTTGAAAAAATACTAAATACAGATTTTATCCAACCTCAACGATTGAAAAATGTTCTCTGATCCATTAACAGACATCGGAAAAACTCGAAGATATTAATGCGACAGTATTGCTCATAAGAAGCATTCAAATTAAACAAATAAACTCGGTCTTCCAAATCAGAATATGTGAATGCAATTGCAGGCAGAAGAGTGGTGGCGCTGTAACGAGAACGAGGCAAATGATTGTTCAGAAAATAAAGAACATGGAAATTCAGAAAGCGATGACTTCATTTATAGGTCAGAATCATCGTGGCTAAGTCAATTATTCTGAAACCTCAAGCAGAATCCCAATAAACAAAGGCCGCTGCGATGGACTCTAATCACAGAGAAGCGTTCGGGCACAGTTCAATTCGGTCGCAAATGCTCAACAAAAACGAGTAAAAATAAGCTTCAAATGACACCAGTTACACTCAAATGACACATTATCGGGGCAGCAAGATCTTCAATTGGTGGCTCTCAGCCTTCACATTTGCATCGACAATCTACGTGTACGATGAATAGAAACGTTTCCAAGAAGATTATAGCTTCACCGCAGGTTCCTCCATAACTCAGACATGCAAGGCAGCAAGTACGCTGAAAACGTGTCGAGAACGGAATTCGGTAACTCTGAAATTGATTTAAAAAAATCTTACAGCACTCAACTTTTCCAAGATAACTTCAACCTAAAAGTAAACAAAAAGCATCTTTATCTGAGTACAAAAGTTCCCAAGTGTAATTCACGAGACAGGATCGTAAGAAGACCCTGTTAAGTAAGTATACTTCGGATAGAATATTCTTCGGGATGATTTGAATTTGCGAATTTATCTCCCACAGTGAAACATGTCCCCCAGAAGCTGCAGGTATTTTCAAACGAGTCTAAAGGGCATTTTGGCTTACTTTGAACTCGATTAAAAAACAAACATTTTACAATCAAACGTCTCATCAGCCCTTTCAGTACTGAAATTATAGCACAGTATGACAAGAATTTTGGGAATAAAAATCTCTGGGCCCTCAACTGTAGTTTGAGTTGCACTAACACGAATCATTTTTTTGTTTTTGTTTCCGGAAATGTCGGCACGTTTTACATCAAATAATATGATGGAATCTACAGAGGTTTAAATATTTTCAACGTTTAATAAATGTCAAATTTCATTCTATAAGATATGTTTTAACGTTGGCGGACCAGTACATGATTAAAAGTAGAAGAAATTTTTCGTGGGAAGAATGAAAAAATATGAAAATACGCATCACGTATAACCCGGGAGGGAATAAGCGATTAATATTGGTAAAATTAAATGACTAAGCAGTTACTTTAAAATGCTTGATTTATTCGAGTAGCTAACCCTAGTAGAAAAATTAAAAATAACACATTTAGCCCGGGAGCTAGGAGTGGTGCAGACCAACTTGGCCTCGGAGATGCAGTCAATACCGAAAGATTTAAGCAAAGCTTGAATATATTTCACTTTCAACTTTCAGTAAATGCTTTTACAGCAAAAATAATCTTATCAGAGACTTTCTGGAGTAAATATTAATTTCGTCTGTTACAGAACTTACCACTCGCGATCCGATAAAACCAGATTTAGAATAACAATAAACACTCATACATTTGTGTAAGTGCTGGCGGAACACGAAGTCTATATTGAAATTGTGCAGGCATAATTCCAGAGGCCCAGCCACGGCAGGGGTCTGTCACTCGCACGCTGTCGTCCCTCACTTCGCTCTCGGAATTTTGATGGCTGCTCCCAAATGAAGACAAAAGACCCCAATTTTCCGAGGAAATGGACGAGCAAAACGAAACAAACCCTCAAGTTTGAGCTCATTGTTTTCACCCAACGTGAGCCCATCGCTCGATTTCGAGCTCTCAAAGAAAATCCTGGAAGCCAAACAGGCGGTCGGTCATCATGCGCTTGGTATGGAGGAAAATGTCACTTTCTCGTGCGTCCAGTAGACTGCAATGTATTAAAAAAGGCCCGAAATTTCTCCAGTTTATTTTATGATGTGTGCATCCAATTACCATGTAGGATTCGAAAACTGAAAGAACACGTGCGTTTCTTTCCAGTGAGTTGATAGAGACGTGAGTTAATAGCATGAAAGGCGAGTATTTCTCGTAGAAAGGAGAGTAAAACATTCACCATCTTTGATAACTGGGTAATTCTCCATATTTGGGAAATAGAAATGAAATAAAAACAGTAAAAAATAATATATAAAATAACAAGTGATCATATTAAAATCTCGGCAATTTAAAAATTATTCATAACGTGATCGGACAATGACAAAAAAAAATCTACAAAGGTACAAAGATGAGAGAACGCTAAGAAAATTAAAATCCAATAAGAATTGGTATGTGTCATTATTATTATTACCATTATTATTATTATTATTGTTGTGATACGACTGTCTGGCCACAACAGAGACGAACTCAAAAGACAAAAAAAGACCATTTAGGGAATATATGCACAAAGTGTCTCCCCCCACAGAACACCCAGCGCATAGAACCACTCGAAGAAGCCACGAAAATTGAAAAAAAATAAAATGGACTCGAAACACAGAAGTTCCAAAGACTTATCTACAGCAGAGATAACTCGAAGTACCTGCTCTGGGCAATCCTACACCTCGCAACAGGGTTGACATGTGTAGTTAACAAACATCAAGTATTACTAACCATAACTACTCAGAATATACACTTCAATCTACACATCATTTGCCCTTGTAAAATTTTTAACTCGACCACATAGAATTAACATTTTATAATATTAAATACCACGGGACCCTCACGAAACTCTCGAAACCACGGAAACCCCAATACGTCTCTGCTTGTATCGCGTGCGCCAGCGCAATTCTTTTCGAAGGGAGGACTTCGTGAACGAACCTATCGCCTGAATTATAGAAACCCCCGGTGTCCAAAGGCAGCACGTTTCCTAGCTAACTTTGCTGTACTCTTTATTTCTTTCTTGCACGGACAAAATGCTGGCGAGAGCGATGTATATAAGCAACATGGAATCTTATTAATTATAGGAGTACAAAAAAAGAATCAGACCAGTAAAAAACGTGTACTTTATTGCAAGCTCAAGAAGCAGGTTGCAAGCTCAAGAAGCTGAAAATTTCAAGACAGTTTTTAGAAGGGGAAAAATCATTAACATAAAATGTATTATATAGATTACTAACAGCCATCTATCACGCGGTAAAATTCAAGTATGCTCTGAGTGAGTTACGGAGCCGGTCAAATAAACCTTTCAAAAGGCAGAGCAGGACAAAGACTCGCCAGTCAAAAGCCAAATCAATGATAGTTTCGTTTACTGTTGGAAGGGTTGCACGGGAAAGAATTGCAGTGAAATTCAGCAGTACCCCAGATTGGAGAGAGGCACGTGCCTCGAGGCCATAGGGCCTGATGAGCACGATAGCAAAGCCACGGGCGGGCCGCGCAAGGTAAACAAGCGAACCTATTACTGCCTTTATTAGCTTGCCGATATCAGGAGAGCGGCAACAGCCGGCCGCTGCGGCGAGTGACATGGGCTGCAATAGCGGCGTGTGGCTGCGGCACCTCGTGCTCTCATCGGCTCATGCCACAACACATGTGCGCATTTGTTCCGATGTGCATGTCAGGCGCGCACCAGCGTACATGTACATGCATTAATGTGCACAGGGAACATCTCCTGAAGTACTGTAACCCACGCGTGTGCGTTAAGCATCCAAATTGTGGATTAGATTAGATGTTGGTTTAAGCCTTCCCAACCGCAACAAAGGCGTTCCAAAGAGAGGAAAGAGTAAGGCACCATTTAGTATGAACTTAAGGGAACGCGGAATCTATGCACAAGGTACAAAGAAACAGTGTTGCGAAAGAAGTTTATGGAACAAGAAAAAAGTTAAAGAAGAAATTAGTAGGTGCTGAAAAACAGGATTACAGCGAACCGGAAAAAAGATCGCCTGTAATACAGCGAAACAAAATTTTATTTCAATAAAGGAAGGCCTACCTAACCTTTACCTCGAGACCTCACATATCCCCCGGGCGAAGGAAGTCTAACATGTTCCGAGAATGATTACGGCGAGAAAATCACCTAACTTTCATGGAAAAGACAGTCGATACAAGAAGTGTTGAAAAAAAAAGAAAATGAAACAATAACTTTCAAATTATATTTTATACGAGAATCTTTATTATTGGTTTAATTTCTTTTTTTATTTCTCAATTTTACGAAATAGTTGAAGTTCATCACGTGATAAATTGCGAAGAAATTCACTCAACATTTCTTTATAGGAACACTGCCAATAGTTAAAATGTACTACCTATGAAGTCTATAAAACGCCACGTTTCGATGTTCAAACATCATCATCAGGCTGAAAATATACAGAAAATTAATCAGTCACATTGGTAAAATGCAAATCTAATTCTTAAGCTATATGAGACTAGTATGGAAGTTGAAATCACAACACAAAAATATTTTATAAATGACTAGAGATAAAGTTTGTACAACAAAAGTGTGTATTCACGAGATCAGGTACAGTGACAGTATTGCACACTGTAGATGCTCATTGGACAAGCGATAGGGGCGAAATGACCGGACGTTCAGTTGCCTCGGACTTCTAAGCTGCGGTTTTAGTAAATAATTTTAGAGCAAAAAAGTCATTCGTATTTTCGTTGAGAACAGGCTTAAGTTTATGGATATGTAACGATTCTAAGATTAACCGCCCATAAATGTGACTGATTAATTTTCTGTATATTTGCAGCCTGATGATGATGTTTGAACATCGAAACGTTGCGTTTTATAGACTTCATAGGTAGTACATTTTAACTATTGGCAGTGTTCCTATAAAGAAATGTTGAGTGAATTCCTTCGCAATTTATCACGTGATGAACTTCAACTGTTGGTTTAATTATAATATTCAAGGTTTAAACTAGATTTTTCTTCTAAGGAGCAACGACGAGAGTTCAGGAACAACTATTTACGGCACATCCTCCATTAATTCCTCACTGTACACTTGCAAGTTAATAGCTAATTCAAGTCGTTCTTATATAAACTTCATTCACAAACAGTTCAGAATTTCTTAAATTCTAAGTAAACAGCACAGAAGTAGAATGGAAATCAATACCAGGCTCATATTTAACCAACTTCAAAGACTTGTTGTAAGCTTCAACTTCAACAAGGAGGTAACTTACATCAACATCTGAGCCTTGTGAGCACCCTACACTTCGCAGGTGCGGTGAACAAATATTACACCTACCAATAAAGCACACGACTTCAACATCGGCAAGTGCTCAGCAACAAACTAGTCCACCAAAACCTCGCCAGCTCTTGAGCTCTGCCTTACTTGGGAATATATAAAATGGGATCCCTACATGGCCGATTCCTCGAACTCCCTATGCAAAGCCCCAACCTAGCAGACCAAGAGTAAGCACTATGGACCTTACAGCGCCCGAGTGCAGTAGCGAAGGGATCGAGCACGCAATCTTGTTCTAGTGGCCACAATCAATCGCACAATCTGGAGCATCAGCAGCTGAGATATTCGTCGATTCGCGACCAGTAATCCATTCGAGTTTGGAGCAGCAGCCCAATTCTGGCACCTTCCCCGAGGACAGGCGAACGATTTTCCGGCATTCTTCTTCGTTGGGGACACAAAATAGAAGAGCAAAAAGAGCAGAGGGAATTCTTCAGAGAACTTTGAGCCTAGTGAGTTCCAGTGACATATAATCAGTGCACTGAACTGTGATGGAACTATATAAGACAAGTTGTAAATAATGAAGCAACAGAATGGGAATAAATTTCATGCGATTGTACATTTTGAAAACTAAAATCACGAACGCGCTTCTTCATCCAAGCGCATCACTAATTTTACAGGGCATATTCAATGAAATGTTTCAGCCCAGTTCCTAAATTAGATTAGATGAGTTTGTTTAAGTCTTCTTATACACATCAAAGGAGTTCACAAGAGAGGCAGAAGGAATTCACCATTAAATATGGAGTTTAGGGTACAGGAATCTATTCACAGTGTGTGTTCCCACACAAGACTCTCTACGCTCAGAAACAGTAAGTTTAAAAAAAAAGTTGAAGAAGGAAATCAGATTTGCTGAAAACCAGGACAGCAGTGAATCGAAAAAAAGATGGTCGGTAACAAAACAAAAATATCCTACTTCGACAGAAAGCCTTCACAAATCAGCTTCGGACCTCACATTTTTCTCTGGAAGCGCTAACTCTCATTGTTACAATAGTTGTATCCACCTTAAGGTGCCAGTTCCTTAAACGAATGTTTCGATGGTAATCATTTGGCTCTACCAATTTGTTGTAAAGAAACACTCATCGAAAGCTTATTCACGCTGTCATGACAGAGGTTTCTGTACTACACGTAAGTTTTTAATTCAAAAAGTGTGTAAATGCAATCTAGTAAAGATTTCAGGATATTATTAACTCACTGTTCATTGTAACTGAAAACTTAAACGTAAAGTGTACTGTTTCAAGTAAAAACTGATAGAAAAATAAACCAATAGCAGTATACTTTTAAACATTAATAAATAAGAATTAAATAGACCCCAGTATAGTGCAAGCTATTAGACCCCAGTATAATTAAACAAGGTTCGAGTAAGAATCGTGTTCACCATCGTATGATTCTAGCCCCAAACAAGTTGAAAAGTTCAAATAGCCATGGGCTCGAGGACGTGACGGGGTTTGTGACATCAACCACCGAGAGGCAGCGAGAACATGATAACCGAAACCAATCGCCACCAGTTGTCGCGGGCACCCGCAAGAGAGGATATTACGGCTCTAGCTATGGTGGTTTCTGGCAACTGCACAAGACATTGCCGTACTGCAGTCTGTGGAGGCCGGAGTGAAGTTTATTCATTCCCCCAAAACAAAAGATATATACCTTTGCACTTTATAGAATTGGGGCAAATGATTTTGAGATTGAAAAAAAGACTATTACCAAGAATTAAGTTGCGCATCAAGCACAATGATGAGTAAATAAAATCTTTTGACTCACTGAAGTTATGAATATAAAGCACGTAGCTTCGGCAGGTTGGCGTTCTGAAGAGCCGAGAGCGGAAATCCTTGCACTGCAACAATTGAAGAGAACAAAATGGCGACCACAACTGCTATGAACAACACACTACTTAGCTAGATCCTGAACACACTGAACATACCGCATGAGCCAACTTATCAGTATTGCAACAAACAACGTCTCCCCCATTCTCCAAAGAACGCAAGTTAACATATCAGTGTTGTTGCGGTCAGGTTTATGGTCGAACAATAACCTTGAGCGACGCCGACGAAGCGAACTTCAAAGGCATTCTCTATTAAAACAATTATTGCTCTGGATGTGTGCGAGGGTGACTCTCTGGCAGCACTCGAGAATAATACGAGATAAGCCTATCACAGCGCCCGACACCTTCAAGTGATCCTGCTTTGATCGCAAGCGATATGACAAAAGCACGTCTGTTAATTTCACGAGAGTCGATAAAGCATCGATAGCAAGGATTATGAGAACTGATGGGATACTGGCCTCGCAACTACGGGGTTTCAAGGACCCATTTTATTTGGCCTGCAATCATGTCGCTCCACTTGAGAGCGCACTGGAAAACATGGAGTAAGCACTCGCATTTTTTTACAAGTGGAGGGAGGAGCAAGGATCTCGTTCGTGTCAATGCACTGCACAGAAAACAAATAAAAGCCTGTTGCTTGTCACTATGAGAAGTTATCGACTTATCACCTGTCAGTGCTAGGAAAGTTTATCGAGTTATCGCCACGACTGTTATTGTTTGAGGGCGAGGAGACCAGACAACAATTCGGGTTGAATACTCGAGTGGGTCGCCCATCGTCCACTTCACTAATGGAAACGATAACCCGAGCCGGATGAGGGCTCTCGACGACGACAAGAGAAGCTTTCACTCCAACAACCTCACAAATATTCAATAAAGAAAACCAAACGCACGCTGAGTAACTTCAGCGCTTAGAATAGCTCTACAACCAGCATCAGATTTCACCTTTTGTGTAGTTATGGAAATACTAGCATAATATAATTGTAATTTTTACCCCTTGACATCATGAAATCGCTAGGAGCAATCTAAAAGGATTCACACGAATTAGTACTTACCAATTAAAAATTTAAAATGACTACGATGCGAGTTACTGTACTAAATCTGAATGTTGAACTTAGATCTGTTATGGTTTGGTCCAGGTTTTTTTTTTCAAGATTAGACTGATAAGATTGTGTGTAAAAGTGGTCACTAAATATTTTCGTACTGCATGGCTCAGAAACAGCACGATCTTGACTTTCACGAAGCAAATTGGATATCGAATACGAAAGCAAAACATATCGTGTTATGTTTGACGTTCGCCAGGGCCAGCAATGATCACACACAACGTAGGAGGTCATACTAGCCACACGCCGCTTGTTTACGGTTTTATGCCTTCGTCAGCGATAGCTATAGCGGCCGTGAGTCTGACTCAAGGTACCCTGCAGAGGACTGATTTCTTTAGCAGAAATACTTGTTTGAATTTCACCTATGGCAATTTGCTCCTAGATTTTTGTAATACAGTAGACTTCATAAGGAATAACATGGGAGTACCAAAATGGAAAAAGATTTGAATAGGATAGCTGACTACTCACGCCTATAACCATGTTGGTACAATTGTTGCTAACTCGGCTCACGGTTTTAACCTACCGCATGAGAAACAATGATTTTGACGTCAAATGTTCTTAAATCTATTTAAAATCACCATCAGTTTCACGTGCAAATATGGAATCAGTTTCACGTGCAAATATGGAATCAGTTTCATGTGAAAATATGGAATCAGTCGTCGAGTACATACTGATGGATGGAAATAATTAATTTCGAAAATAAAAGCTTGGTTCGAAATCGCGACTGAATTTTACATTTGCATTTAATTGTATCTACGAGTTCAGCTATAATTATTCGTTCTTTTAAATTATTTTCCAATTGAAATCCCGCATCAGAGCTCATAGATCATTAGATTATAAGTCAGTTTCAGCCTCCCTAACCACAGCAAAAGTGTTTCAAAGAGAGGAAGGATGAAGTCACCATAAAATATGGATTTAGGGAAAACAGAACCTACGCACTAGATGTGGTCACACACAAAATCCCATGCGCATAGAAATAGTAATTTGAGAAGTAAGGTTATGAAACAAAAAAAAAGTTGAAGAAGGTCAGGGGAGCTAAAAACAGGACACCAGTGAATCGAAAAAGATGATCCTTAACAGCGCAGAAAACTATTCTATTTCAAGAAAAAAAAGCCAGCCTAATTCTCCGCTCAGAACCTCACATTTTTCCCCTAGGAGTTCTGATTCTCATAGATACAATAGTTGTATCTCTCAGAGGGAACTAGATCATGTGAACACGCGTGAAGTCCGTCCAGAAACTATAAAAAAAAACTCCGTACGCGTGAAATAGTGGAAGCAGTATCAAATGACTTTCGAAGCGTCAAAAGTTACACGCTCTGCAGAACGCCCATTCGTTGTATCAAACGGTAAATAAAATTTACCCTCACTGGAATGAAAACGTTAACTGCAATGAAACAATTATAAATAACGTAGGGACAACGTTGGTATAAATTAGATGAGCACGAAGGCATTGTGGTGCTGAAGAGACACGTAGTGACTGCAGTAGCGCGACGTAGGGTCATAAAGAAGAAGCACAGGAGCAAGAACAGACCTTGAAGGGTCGTGGATCGTTACTGTTCCCGAGTGGATGGCACGCGAAGCTGCTGGTTGAGGAACAGGAAGCATGCGAGCCTCACTGAGCTCTGTCTTTCACAAAAGTGAGGGCCTCCAAGCCACACAGATATTTAATGTTTTTTAAAAATCAACGTGTCTGAAGCCTAGCTCAAGGAATTAACACAAATTTTGCATGGAACGTCGAGAATATGTTTGCCTATTTGTCGAGATACGTCTGTCCCACACAGCACTCGCAAACCAGCCATTGAGACACGTCTGTCCCACACAGCACTCGCAAACCAGCCATTGAGATACGTCTGTCCCACACAGCACTCGCAAACCAGACATTGAGATACGTCTGTCCCACACAGCACTCGCAAGCCAGCCATTGAGACACGCCTGTCCCACACAGCACTCGCAAGCCAGCCATTGAGACCCGCCTGTCCCACACAGCACTCGCAAGCCAGCCATTGAGACACGCCTGTCTCACACAGCACGGGAACTAAGACCGCCACAGGCCTGTTGACACGCCGCTTCGGTCGTCCAGAAGTCCGCCTCCCGGAGTGCGCCCCAGCGTGCGGCGACTAAGCGCCCTCTCACCACGGCGAGAGTCGGCGACGCTTCATGTGATGTTCGCGCCGAAACATGACACCGACATGAGTCTCCTCCACCCATACGTACATGCCTCTTCCAACACACCTCGAGAAACCCGCGCGCATATTCTGCACCGCCAAGCGAAGACAGTTCATGCCCAATATCACCGGGCAAAAGATTTGCCCAATGAAATCGTGAGAAAGATTCGCACAATAAAACCGAGTGAAGGATTGTTTTAATAGCATCGAGGGAAATGTTTGTCAATATGACGATTGGCGAGTCACAGGCGTGCGATAAAAGTAGTCATTTCAACAAGCAACAAATCTACACACAACAAATGATTTTGAACATGTATCACAGAAACATCTTGCACCATGATAATTCTTCGTAGTAAAAGATGAAGTTTGATCAATAATCCATCATTAAAAATAACGGGTGTAACTGAGCGTTGTAAGTCACGTATCTTATAAAGGCATGCAGTTCATGAAATATTTCGGATAAAATACATTAACAGAAGAAATATGTACGCCCTCTCGATCGATCTATGGAAACGAGTTTGTCCTGCTGAAGTAACGCAAATTCACGTTTATGCTCAATGAAGTAGAAGCCCAACAAACTCACACTAATTGAAAGAATAGTTTAGTGATGAAGACTTTTAACAAGAACAAGAGGTGGTTAGATGTTACATGATTTAGTAACAATAAATACACTCAGGATTCAAAACAGAATTCAGAAATAGGTTTGAAATGATATTTAACGAATAACAGAACTCACACATGCTATTTATTGCAAAGTTTTGATACATGTCAGCGTACACCGTGGTGCCATTAGGGTCTAAGAGGATCAGGCTGAACGCTCCACTTACCGAATTAAATCCCTCATTGATGAAAAGCCTTTCCCATCTCAACTTTTATGTGGATAAAATGCACGTCAGAGCTAGAAATTCTTGCAATTGCTACAGCTATTTTGGAAAACTTTGAAATTACTTTTCACAAAATCGTTCTGGAAATCAGTACTCGAAGAACACTCAAACCAATTACTTCGTGCACTTGGTTTTAGAAGCTAAACATTTAACAGACACCATTATCATTTCAACTAAAAGAAAATCTTCTATCGACAGAATACACCACAGTGTCTAAAAAAAGAAACGACATGTCACATTGAAAAATATATTTGAAAATTTTGAAATTAAAAATCTCAAATTTACTCGTTGCGACGGGTTAAACTGAAATTTGAGATTCAACTCCAACTAAACTCAATTTCAACATTGAACTTTCAGGTAGAGAAAAATTAATTAAAAGTGCCGCTATCTGGCTTAGGTGAAGTATAAATAAAATCGTAGGATATGACTACAGATGGGTCCCCCGTAATATAGAAATTTCCTCAGTGATTACCTATGGATCACCAAGCAGTCAACGTATTTAAGAATAAAAAAAAGCAACATAACTTAAATCGAGAAGTAGCGACCCTATATCACAAATAGAGCTGTTGATTCAGAAGACTGATCGCAACCATGGTCCAATACAACTCTTTTCCTGGCAAGTACCTCAAAAATTGCACAAAAGGAAGGATGTAATGACTCCCAAAACTGAAACGACTTGAAACGACCCCGCCAAAACTAAAATACAACAGACGAAACATAATAATTCAACTCTTACAAAAATAATACTCTTTAGTAGCGATTTAACTCATGATCAAAGAAATCTATCAAATCACGCTACCCTGAATTAGTGAGATATCAAATCACTCTGAGTTATCGAGTGCACGAAGGCGATTTGCGCTGCCGCTGCCACGGACAGAGAGGGCCCGCATGTCCCACACTGCGAAGCATTAAAATGATTAGGTTACCTTCGGTCGCAGGACTGCGCCGCCGTCACCAACATGCTGTTCCTGAGCCTCGACAAAAAATGACCCACCAAATGGAATTGCCTGGGCCGAACATCACAATGAAACAATTGGCCCCAATTCATCCAGCTACAGAAGAGTGGATGAGTTGCGCTTCTGCTCAAGACCGCCGCAGATTAAGGCGCCTACAGCACAAAGCCGCTCTTCAAGAACAGAAAGAATAATTATCGTTAGTATCATTCTATACAATTGAAATGACACATGACAAAACTAAGCAGAAATTAGATGCTATGTTTTCTCCTTGTTACCGGAAAATGCTTGGTACAGAGCTCAAATTATGATCGTACGCGGAAACAACGGCGCGTACAAGACAATGAATTCAACGGAAAATAAAACTAACAATTTCAACTACTTCAATTGAAATTAATGGGAAAATTTTAGGTTTCAAGCGCCCACCGAGTAAAGGATGTTGTTGATGTGTTGTAAGTTCTGTCTCGCAAGGATCTGAATCGTTGAAGCATATCCAAAAGTCAACAACAGTATTCATTATTAGGAGTTTGGAAAATTCAGAGCAAAGCGAGGAGGGAGGGATGATGTACAGAACAGTCAAGCAAGAAATTCCCAGATTAATTTATTTTTAAGGGCAGAGGTTCATTTTCCGAACTCAGTGCTCAGCGACAGAGCAAAAACCATGTCAGTTTAAACCCACCCCGTTCACCTACATCAATTCTGACATCAAGTGTGCAATATTAGGTCTTCAAATGTCAAGTTCGATCATCAAGGGGCTTTACCCTCGTATGTTATCTGGATGGATTTCATTCGGTTTGTGAAGATGAATGCCGTACTATCTATAAAGGCCAGAGCAAGAAATTACAAAGTAGAGCAAGAAATTACAAAGTAGACGATCCGAAGCACACAGCATTCGATCGCCAAAATTGCCCAACAATCGACAGCTTTACAATGTTTACAAAGTTAACTTTACTGTTAAAATTTACCACTCTATTTTAGATTTTTGTAAGTAAAAGATCGTCACGACCAAAATAAATCAAACACACGACAAAAATCTTGCCTAATCTGTGCAAATTAAATCAGCACAATCACTGACTTCTTAAATCAGGAAGTAATTACGAAGTCAAAACAGCACAAAATTAAATATTCATTACACTACAGAATCTAGCCCTGAACGATGCGAGACATTGTATGATGCTTGTTTCGAACGCACACAGAACCAATCAACGCTGATAAGCGTAATATAGCCAATCTCTGCCAGTGATTGGGCAGAGATTATTCAAAGGAATGCCACATTCAACAAAATCATAACGATTAATTAAAATCATTCCGATTCATAAACTAGGAATGAATGAATTCTAAAAAATAATGACCGTACGCCAGTCTCAATATCAAAATAACATTTATAGCTTAGTGCTTTTCTTCAAAGGCTGTGAACTTAAATATTGCAACTACACAACGATAGCTGGTCGATGGAAGGCATTTTTGAAGAAAAGTAGCTTGATTTCGTGTAAAGAGGGAAATGGGGATTTATTCTTGGGCTCCATTTACGAAGACGACTTATTCAAGACGCTAGTCCGCTGCAGTCAAATAGCTGTCCATCATGGGCCCAGGCGGCTTATCATGAAGATGATCAATGGGAATTTGACGAGCTACCGCAGGTATGGATGGTTCCTTGAGCAGCACTAGCTCCTCAAGGTGCGGTCAGTGCGCTGCGTCGCCGTGGTACATGCAGTCGTTTGTGGAACTGTACAACCGTGAGTTATGCTTGAAGACTAAGATAAATTGAAATCATTAGGGAATATAACGAGCAAAGATGCACTCGACATACGAGCTAAAAAACTACGCTAATGTCCTTGAGTTTATGATAAGTAAAAGCGAGGATCTCTGAACAGCGCAACAAAGAATGGCGAGTACAATCCTAGCGATAAAGTGAGGTCATCTATCACGGTTAACTACAGGGTCAAACTAGCATAAGTCCGCGGATTTTGAGCCTAAGGAACTGTTCTCTCGTTAGGAACTCTCCTTTCATTAGGGCATGATAACGCTATAGATGTATGATAGCTGCTCGGACGTCAAGGTGAGCCGCTACATAGTAGGAGGACGAAACGACAGCGCTCCAGCAGAGGAATTTATGAACGAGTTACTCTTTTCTTAACTAATTAAATGATAAAAAAAATATCGTAAACAGATTGTACGACCATGGCAACAGTTGACGTTCTGACATTAACGATGTAATTATCATTATTCTTAAACTGCGCCGCTCATGCACATACATTTGGGCACAGCCCTAACTTCCAGTAAGTGAAGAAGGATAAATGGCAGCACGCACATTTCAATAGAATTCACACCAAAATCCGAGCCGAAATTCTGAACCCAATATCTGTTCAACTGTCATTGTTTTTAATCGCAAGAGTCGCTATCTGTGCAGTCCTAAAACAAGTGATAAACTTTAGCGGATCACGTGGTAGGTGAAATCAGGGCTGTAGTCAATGAAATTTGATAGATAGCAGTCCACAAAATTTAGCTCACCAACATCAGCTAATTAGGAAAAATGCAGTAAGATCCTGAATCGCTCTTATAAGCACTGTGTATAACACGAAATAAGAAAAATTTTGAGGAATTCTACTGAGAAATAATACGCAGAGTACACCTAGAGAGGGAATTACGAATTTGGCTCCCCGTTCCGCTAAGTTCTCAATTGCTGGGAGCATATTGACCAGGAGGAAAGGGCAAGGCGGGAGGGAGACTTGGATCAAGTCTCGGCCAAATTAACATCCTTAAAGGCAAGTCTAAATGGCCCTCGAAGTAGCACTGCAGTTTAGGCCGATTCAATGATTTCAGAATTACCTTGATACTTGAATCATGGGCTGCTGAGAAGCGCAGCGACGGCATATGAAGTGAGTTCAAACATTACATTTCAGAATATTGAAGTGCCCACACACACAGCAAATGAACTAATCTACTCAGAATTCATCAGTGCACACATATAAAAACATTACGCTTCTGAAAGTTCAAAAATTACCACACAGCAATGACTGAAGAAATGGGAATAAGAATTATCATTCTAATTAACAGAGTTTCTCATCTATCGCCATGTATTGCACTTACAATACAACTAGAACAACAGAAGATTCTTCTACGTCATATATCGGGCATCATATGGAATCGAATTGACTCTCTAGACCAGGGGTCCGTGGCACTTTGACAGGGGGTACGCAAAATTTAAATAATTTAACAGTGGATGCAGTTAAGGTATTTATTTACAGCTTTCCATGACTGCTGATATTATGATACAGTGCGAACAATGTGTGTATACATATATTCCTGAGGGGAACACATGTGAGGGGGTTCTTAGCTTGTTTCTGTGTAATAAAAGTGGTCATTGGTTGAAAAAAGTTTGAGAACCCCTGATCTAGACTATCAATACGCTAAGCTTTTCAAAGTGTATTGCTCAAGCATAAGAAGTGATAGCTAGTTCCGATATCAACTACATTCCTGCAAGTATACTGCAGAATGACACACTTATGCTTAGGCAACTGCTTAATAATTGGCTGAAAAATTTTGCTGGAAAACGATAACAATACAAACAAATTTTCCAACACCATTTTTCCAGTATCTGATAAATTGGCGCTCGTATTGAATGAAACAGCGTCTCAAAAATAAATGAAACGCAGAACAATAAGTTGCTGCTCTGTATCCCCTGTATGTACGAATACAACATTTTAAAATGTACGAATTCTTAAGTGATACTCCTGGTCTCGATTTTAAGATAAATACCTATCCAAATTGGCCGCAATCATTTCAGCACTAGCGCTCTCCGATCACGAGAGCGCATGAGAAAATCCGAAAGAAGGCAATCACAGTCTGACCAAGTTTCCCATGGAGGGCAGTCGAGAGCTTCTGGCCATTACCAAAACTAATCCCGACATTTAGGCGCGCTTTCAAGGAAAAAATTCAAAGCTTCCCTGAAAGGGTCGAACTGGCCAACCACCACAACCTCCACCGGCTCGGGAAAAGAAAAAATCTGCACTTACATCTCTCGGGACGTTCATCACTGCGTCGAATTAAATGACTTCAGCAAAAAGAAGTGTCCGAATGTTCAATGGTTGCGCATCCGCTACAATCCATGAAGGAGCAATAGGTGGAGGCATTCATTCGATACGGAAATTGCTGCCTGAATAACTCCAAAGCTTGCGAGCCATAACATTAGCCATGGTCAAAGAGAAAGTTCATGCCATAAATGCGATAGACCGACCACAAGTAATAGCGAAGACGTTGAAGTTAAGTCGTAAATATACGTGGGTGCGCATCTTTTTCAGCCGTCCAATACAGTGGTCTGCGTCCTCCTACTGAATGCTCGTCTTGCGCATGTCGGACTCTGGTTCGAGTCGAAGTAAGCTAATGGAGATTATATCAAATATCATAGCATGCATGCATAAACTTCAGAGCAGATGGATACAAAGCCTAATTGATTGAAGAAATGTTACAGATTAAAAGATTGGTTCACGACAAATGTCGGATGTCTGAAACCTTGACAGGGAGATGGGTGATGCGAGCAGTGTTCATTACTTAATAACGGCTGGGGAATTAAAGACTGGGGAGGTGCGTTACATCAGGGACCCCAGTTCTAGCCAATGTAGTCGGACACATCAAGTCGCTGGAGTCTCGAGCGAACGCTCTCGTGTACCTGCAACCAACCAGAAACCGCGTCTGCTCGTTTTAACTTTTCTTTTAAAGGCTTGACAAATAATAATTTGTGTTCCGAATAGAAATAAATTCATTTCAAAATATCTTGCCTTGACGTCAAATATATTTGTTGTCCTAATCCGTAAAATTATGAAGATGAAGCAAATGGGATTAGAAAGCAGTTATTTTTTTGAACCCCACAGCCCAATGTACTAAACTATATTCAAAGACCAGGTAATTCTACTACATAATAGATGGAAGGTACTGGAATTCTAATAAGTGACAGAGCGGATGGGAAGTTTGCATGCTCGCTAATTCGTTCCCTCCCATTAGAAGGATGCGTGAAATGCTCACCGCGCATGAAGCGGGCTGAAAGAGGAGGTGCACTGGCAGATCAATTTCACGCGGGTAAGAAATTTATACCAGAGAAAATACACGGTAAATACACAGACACAAAGAATGCATATACTACAAAGCTGAGGCGAGCAGATAAGACCATATTTAGGACCGCTCTCGTTCTCTCAAGCACCATCAACACAATGGCATCTTTGAGAGAGCGAAGGGCTTCACGAATGCCTTTAATGTCGCGCATTTAGCGCCAAATTCGTCTGCACTCAACATAAAACCACACTCACTCTACACTTAACATTTGACGGAAAACAGCGTAAGAAGATTTTTTCCATGGCCACAAGTTACACTCTCGACAGTGAAGGGCTCATTTTTACGCTATGCTAGAGGCAAGAAGTGTGAAAAGCAAACGATGAATGAATGTACATTTAAACAATCACAACTGCGTAAGTTGGAAAAATGATAGCTGAAGTTCTCATTAACAATAACATCAAAAACCGAAGACCAGCTATAAAGTTGATAAATTAGAAACACGAAACCATTCTCGTAGTAATCTTTAGGAATAATTTTTTTTAAAGAATGATGAATTTATTGGAATTTAAGCCGAAAAAACTGCAAATTAATGAATATAACCACTAAAATGGAATTTTCAACCGAAACATCATAGCCCGAAAAGTGCGCAGCGCAGTAGCAAATCAGCATATTTGCTCACCGTAAATATCAGAATAAGTTCTCGAGTTGAGAAACATGACAAATTTCTCTTTCTCAATAAGATAAAAGGGCAAATGACGTAAACTGCTACGGCAGAGATGGGAACTGAAAGTAACGGCATCACCTGCAGCCAACATCAACACAGGAATAGCGTGAACGATTATGAGTAGGGCTACTACGCATCTGCTTACATCAGTTCTACAAAGGAGCTATCGTGAAACAAGTAAAAGGCGAAAATGAACAATTTAGATTACACAGGGTAACTAACTCCTTCACGCGGAAGAAAATTGTTATTTTCAACTAACTGAGAGGTAAATTCATAACTTCAGTAACAGTTTGTTAGAGTGGACAAATTTTAGAAACGAAAAGTTTAATATTTTTCGTAGTTGACAAAAAGCTTCGAGTCTTTGGCAAATAAAATTATTGGGAAAAATTATTTTTTAATCAAAACTTTCGAAGGGGCATACACACGATATAAGCATTTCGAATCTAGAAAGAAAGGTCCAGCAAAAAATGATTCCCTGGGCAGCAAATGATCTCACATCATCATGCATTCATGCGGAGTGTTAAAGATTAGCACCTTCGAGGGTCTCATTACTCATCTCACAACCTACCCACAATGGAGGTTAGGAAAGGACAACCTCGGCACCACGGGCACCGTGAACACGACATTCCAGCGACGGCCGCAGCTCGGCATGCCGCTTCAGGGGCGGCTGTGGGCTGCTTCACAATCGCACATTACAGACGCTGTTCCAATCGGGACCTTTTTTGTCCTGGGTATTGTCCGGGGTTCGCGCAGGTCGAGTGGCCTTGTTATTGAGGTTACAACACACATGAACTATAATGCAGTGCGGTAAAAAAACGGAATCACGCTCACAAAAGGCCATTGTGCTCAAAGAAACAGGAACACCGATATTATTAATAGAGTAAAATGCCCACAAAAGGTATGCGTTCGAAGCGTCAAGAGGGAGGATAGCTGAAAGGACATTCGTGATTAAGCTCGTAGTATAAATTACTCGTTTGAAACATTTCTATATCAAGAAAAAAATGTCCCAGCAGAGAAAGCATCAAAGAATAGTAAAAAAAATTACACGTTGACATTGCAAGTAGGAATGGCCCTTGCACTTGACATTTTATTACAAATGGTATCCTTCGGACAAGTTATAAGTGACCTGTCACTGAAACACTTAATAAACATCTTAGAAAAGTCACTAATCAATAGGCAATTATTTATTCAACGATCTAGGCAGTACAAAATCACTGAGAAAAAATGACGTCAAGTCCTCGAAACAGCTTCATTTGCAACCACCTGACATTTGACATCCGTCCGTCATTATTATGATGATCAAACTAATGCGTGCAGGATGAGGAGTTAAAAGCGAGCGAGGAAACGAAGACCGGGCCGATAACACAGGGATAAGCTTCACGCGGACGCAAAAAGAAGGCGTGCTGGAGCGGTCGCAAAAACCTGTTCTCCTGCACAACGGCCGTCACAAAATCTGTTACTTGACGCCACCGAAGCCAGGCATCAGGACTCAAAGGATGGCCTGCGATAATCCGCGACTTAGGACCGCTCCAAGCCTAGTCTAATACCAAGCTTGTCAATGGAGCGAGCGAGAGGACGGGCGGGAGATCTGTGGACCGAAGCGCGGCCAAGTGCAGCGCAACTGTGAGCACAGATCAGAAACACCGATTTTGCCAAACCATCGAGTAAGCGAACATCTGCCGGCCAGGTAGGTACAGGAGCAGTAATAAAATCGTCAAGTACCTTCGGAACACCCGCGTAACAGTATGGCAACCCACACCTGCTGGTGAGTAGATTGCGTAAAAAATGTACGTAGTCAGGCGGTTATGGTGGTACACAGGAAGTTAACACCTTCCCCGCGTACTGGGCCATGTGTGTACCAATAGGTGAATTGCTCATTCACGTATCAATATAAAAGCATGACATTTCATCTGTTTCGCGACCACTTTAAAAAGTAACCATTATCGAAGAATGTTAAATGTTCGTGCACTCAAATGTTACGTATTTCTTAGGAACGATAAAAATGTGCACGAGCAGTAAAGTCGATTTTCCAATTCTGCTACTTACAACCAAACCAAACTAACCGTTAACAACCGCGGAAACGCGGTGAACGTGTTAAAACCCATTCATGATATGACGCTGCCAGTTAGCTAAAGCGGCGATGCATGCAACATGGTAGATAGATTTGCAGTAAAACTGAAGCATGCTGATATGAACTACTCTGGTTTCTCAAGGATGAAGCCCAGGGAATAATGATGTGCCTACGAGCAGGTAAAACGCCATCCTCCCTAACATGATAAAACATCACGTGTCTCCTTCAATTTCTAAATAAATGAATAAATTAATGTATTTTTTGTGCACAATTTCTCCTATGTTATACCAATGTGAATCTCGTACGTCACATTTAAATGAAGAAAAATTTTTGCACTTAGTTATAAATAATAATGCACAGTTACTACTTGCTTGGTTCGTCATACTAAACAATAATACAAAAAATTACCTTTGTGAAAAAGTTTTTACCGTAGTTTTCGTTCGAATTTTCAAAACGCACTGTTATCAATAGCAGAACTGTTGTCTTCGCTATGAAGGACGAAAAAAAATTGTCATCCATCAGGTAAAATTACTTTGAAGAGATCAAATTTAAAATTATTTTGATACCAAAGATGTAAATAACCATCAACATGAAAACCTATACAAGTATTCTAGTTGAGCTCAGTATCTCATTAATCAAAGGTAGGATGGACATAACACGTTTCTACTATTTTACAGAAATACAACAAAAAAGTAGTTGATGCTCAGCGGCGCGGATATTATTCAATTGCTATTATTTTGGACAATAATAAATGACAACTTGAATTCAAAAATACACATACAACATCATTGATAACAATCCTGCAGTAAAACTGAATTCAATACCGAACTGGTAACGTGTGTGCTGGTTTCACGACTACACATCTGTCATTCATTCTGGCACATCAACACGAAAATGAATTAAAAAATACCTTAGAGCAACATGATGCCGGCAAATATTTTTGAGGATTCAATTAACATACGAAAAACATTTTTGAAAGACTAAAAATTACAGACAGATCGCGCGAGCATCGAGTACGAAGTCTTCCAATTTTCATCTCCAATCATTTGAGGAAATGCCTCTGCCTCTAGTAGTTCAGAACGAACAGGAGGGTACCGAACTCGAGCTATTTTTTCATGCTGCCCAGCATAACTTTGTCACTTCGTGGAGTTTACTCTACTTTGTAACTCTATCCAAACTTGAGCAACTTGCCAAATTCGCTAATCACTGATGGGTTAAGTTAGAAACTTCCGAAAAAATCTACTCAAGTTCAGCTGGCGCCCGAAAAGAGGCGATGCTACGAGGCAACTTATGGAAGAATATTTTCTATTCTGAAATTCCCTCATCCAAATTTGTTCTGAGAGCCTACTAAATTGGCCGAAACTTAAGAAATGCGAACTTTCTATAGTAAACTTTAAACGCGGGAACTACTGAATCACAGCACGAACTCGAAATCAACAGTGCCATAGCGATCAATCAACTGCAGCTAAAATATAGACACCATTTCTTACACAAGTCAATAGTCTTCAAGTTACGTTCTCAAGCTAAGATGAGGTAAATTGGTTCTTCGGGTCCCCTGGAATATCCCAGCGGGAGGGATTCACGGTTCGATTTGCCTCACCCCATCCAAATTGCATATTGTAACAGCATCCAACCATCGATTTTGACGATATGAAACCGATACGACACAGCTCCAGCTTTCAGCGGCGGCGGAGGGGGAAGGAGGAGGAAGGTGCGTCGCATTGTGGAAAATTGCCCATGAATATGTACCCAAAATTATTCTTATACAAACGCAGGTATGTAGAAATGAAATTTCATGTCTTGTAACGCAGCAATATTTGCACAAGAGAATTTGCGATTCCTGAGAATAATCTGAAATTCCAAAAGCATTAGAGGAGCACCTCTTCTTTAAATCTTCGATGCCAGTCCTGGAGCGTTAGAATTTGAAGTCTCCCCTGCTCCCTTCGAAACTCGCTGGTCCGCGGATATTGAGAAACATACCAACTCGAGGTAATAAAGTATAATAACAGAGCTTAAAGGGTGTGCCATCAAAACACGTTCAAGAGGGACGCTCCAAAATAGGGAGGGAGCTAACATGACCGAAATGCAAGAGGGAAACTAGCCCTTGCAATCTGAAGGGGAGAATAGATACATGGATCTGCTCGTGAGATTACTGTAAATTAAACGGTGGAACAAACAGAGTCAAGATCAAATTAGCACCTTATCGTGCCAGTTTTGATCAACAACCAATGTTTCTGAACTCAAATCTAGGCTAATCTTTGAGAATCCTTAACCTGTAATCCTGCCTCCACTAAGAAATTCGAAGAAATTCTACAATAGCTGAGTGCCGAGTCCAGCGGCATTAGCAAGCTTGATGGTCCAGCGTGATGAGGATTTTTTCCCGCGAAGATAGAAAAAGAGACCGTTGTTGTCCCTGAGCACATCATTGCTCGAGACAAGGTCGGATCAGGCTCAGTAAAGACGACCCTCCATATAGGAAATGAGAAGATTGGCAGTAATGCACCAAGAGCCTTAAAGGACCCGCTCCTAGGATTTGCCCTCCCAAAAGAAAGATTTGACGACCCGAAAGGATTTAGGCCAAGAAACACAAAATAGCATGACTTCAACCCCGAGCTACAACATCTAAAATTTCACCTCAGTCCTGTTCACCTCAGTTATAAGTGACGCCCTGGTCGCGAAACGTGACGAAGAAACACAGGGAATTATCAGCGACTGCAGCGTAATTTCTAGGAGATTTACTCTTCTGAAGAAAGTAAAAGACGAAGGTCAACTGCCGAAGAAATATATGCTCTCCAGAGCCCAATGCAAAGAAAACTGAAAATGACAACAAAAGCTGGGAATGAAGAAAACGAACAATTTAAGAAGTACATTTGACTATAGCGTCTAAAATGGTATGGTATGTTTGGTATGGTATGTATGGTAAAATGGTATGTTTTAGAAAACAAAACAAACTACGAGCCCTATATACTCGTAAAATTCTAACACATTTTCTTAACTTATAAAAAGAATTCTTAATCTTAATCTTAAGAATCATGAATATTTTTATTTCAACTTCAAATGAGACTTCAAATTAATAAATATGCCAGTTTTAGTGAGGAATTCTACCAGTATCTAAAACAGCACTTCGAAAGGCAAACATTTGTAATACTTGACGTAACAGACAAAATACCTTAATCTAAGAGTGCGTTAGAGCCACCCCAACTTTTGGCGAGGTTTAAACGCCCGAAACAACAGTAGTACGAGGGGAACTAATACACCAAACACTAATTGGTGACCCGAAAGTGGCGAGAGCAGCCCCTAGCACAAGGATCGATGGTGACTAATCCACCTGAGCAGATACGGAGCAGCGCAGGCAATGGAGCGGCCCTAAATGACGGAACTCGGGAATCGATGTTCTGTTATTGAGCTACAGAAACAAAATAAAACTCGCTCACCCACGAAGTAATCCAATCTAAAAGAATCATGATGTCAGGCGCTATAACCTAAATAATTTACCATTCAATTCTGATATATAATTTATGGAGGCCATGACAGAATCCCTGGCACTAAACTTGTCAACTGTAATAATTAATTCAAAATATTCCATCTACTTTTGACGATGGAAAATTCAGTTATTTAATTTCAGTTTATTTTTGTTTGTTGGATATACGTGTGAATGCAGTCACCAGAATTTTTTCCAGCTTCGTAGCAATATTTTGCTTCTAATAATTTTAAAAAATCTATTATTAAATAGATGAACTTCGACGAGACACTAAAACTCGTTCACTACGATCTTTTACTAGCAATTGCGTGTAACTATTCCTTGTACACTGTCCACCGACTTACAGCAGCATATGATTCCGTTTCAGGGCTCAAGAATTTCAACTCTCATTATCCAGTCAGTAATTCAAAATTCGGTTTACTCTGCGTTTAGACATTAGGCGAAATTCACTGAAGACTTCGAAATACTCTACGATTCCATTTGCTCTGTAGCGAGTCATTGCAATTTATGTAAAATGCGGAATGATTCTTTTCTCGTTGCTTTTGAACCATCCATTTCAGCAACTACTGTTGCCGGGTTACACAGGAGGCATAGCCAACAGCCCCAAAACATAATTCATAACTTCGTGTGTATAATACAATGAATATTAATTTTAACGAACGTCAGCACCAATTTTTAAGGCGTAACGATTCCATCAATACTTGAACGTAAACTAAAAATTACAGGTGCAACTTCAATTGCCACTATAGCGAGGAATTTGAAATGAATCAGCTGAACTTTAATCCGTGTTGGTCGAAAAAGAAACGAGGAAGGCGTCGACGGACTAGGAAGCAACTAAGGGTCTCCATTGGAAAAATACGTACGTCTACAGATGACGGTAACACGATTAGGAAGTCATTAGATGACCAAACAAAAATACTACACACTGCGTACCACACTTCGAAGCACGGCGTATTGCCTTACGCCGGTCTCACACGGTGAGATCTAAGCTAAATTGTCCAGACTTGCAGTCACATTCGAATTGGAATCTAATCCTTCCACCGGCTGCTCTAAATAACACGCTGCAGGCTTTTCTCAATATCTAGTGCATTTCAAATGCGGTTAAATTCAATTTTTAACGGGTGTTGGCAGTGATGTCGTCTTAATCCGGTGCTTCATCTCTGGCAACATGGTATCACCTTGTGAAACTAATTAATGAACGGTGAATAATGGTGAATTGTTGTATGTACCAATTTTTATTTACAATAATTTTTATGTTTTGAACCATTATCGCATGATTATGAGCAGCTATAACGTTATAAAAGAAATCAAACCCCAACTGAATTAAAAACGCATAAAATGTTAACGCTCATCTCGAACACCTGTGAAAAAAAATGTATAGCTGGAATGAAAAACTCAAATCAACATTTAAGTCTTAATATTGCACTTGAATACACGAAAATAGATCGTGTACTTCCCATACAGGCAGACTTAAAAAAAGTGAGGAAATCTTTTCTGAATGAAAAATAACTTACTTCGAAGCAGTAAGGGTGCAGCACTAACAACATCTAACGAGTCTTGCAATGGAACACGAGCCAAGTGTCTCAGTATCTGAGGCCGCGATTTTGGAGATCGCGAAGTAGGAATCGGAAAATCGAGAGGATAGCATCGGAGTCGGAAGCCAGCGTACAGAGCCCGGAACTCGGCAGTCGACGGGACTGTGGTGTATAGACAGCGTCGGCAAGACCGTCGAGAAGCAATAGAACTCTAGGCTGAGATAAGGCACGGTCACTCTCGCTCAGAGTATCGAACGGAGATGGTCGGTCGGCAGCAAACGCCCCAAACCTCTAAGCAACACCACTTCGGTTTGGATAGATAGAGGAGTGACGACAACTGACGACTACAGGAGCAAATTTGTTCCGAGGAAATTTGAAGCTCCGGTTTTTTAACCATTTCACAGATAAAATTTTCAAGAGTGCCAATCGAATGCCTTATCGTGATTTATATTTAGTGTCACCATGTTGCACAGGGTCGAGCCAGTATATCAATCAGGTTCAATACACAAATCTACGTTGAACAAAATTAATAAAAAGTTTTCCCCCATTGGCTCAATTTTAAATCCCCATTCGTGTCACTAACGAGACACGAGTGTCAAATTATTTTTCCATTTTACGTAAATTTAACAATAAATTTATAACCTAAACATTTCAAACAGAGCATACCTATCTATAAACATTGAAAGAGTCAACGCCCAAAAAATTTTTACCCCTGCAACTCAGCGCATTAAAATTACTGGCCCAGTCAGAAACGAAGCTATGGAGCCTCCGAAGAGTGGCGCTCTCAAGTCTGAAAGAGAACAATATTTTATCCGTCTTCTTTTTTCTGCGGCGTGCTGGAGCTAGAGAACAAGTCGCTTTAGCTAAAAGCTGTCTAATGCACCCGAGTGCGGGACTGTCGTCTCAAATAAGCTCTTGGAGGCAAACAGGGAGCAAACGCCGCTCCAACATCCAAGCTAATTGTTGTTGCCGCGACGCGCCCAAATTAAATTCTGAAGGTAACCGGCTCCCTTCGAACACCAAAGAAAACCCACAGGAAAGTCGAGAACGAACAGTTCTGGACAGTTAAAGATCTAAAACTAGGAACATAAGATACCATGACGTCTTCCGTTCATGGATGGAAAAACGCGAAGCCATGAGAGTGTGTGACCGAGAGGACATGAGGTCTGGAAGCAAAAAACGTGAGACAAAGGGCCTGGGGGAGATGGGTTCTGGTATCAAAATGATGTAGGACATCGAACTAAGAGAATATAATACTTGAAGCCAAGAGGGACCCGACCTAAATCTAAAAGGGTTGGAAACGTTCAACTCCGAAGACATACAAAGGCCTGAAATCTAAACGTGTTGGTGAAGGAAATTCAAAAAATATGGACTTCGAAAATGGAACACAGAGATTTTCAACGCAAGAGAAGGCCGATGCCCAGCCTTATCAAAAAGCCTGATACTGGCTGACATGTAGTACTATAGAAGCCAGAAAAAATTCAGTACCACTTAGATAATTACGTTTTTATCATAAAAGTTGTATCCTTTATAACGGCAAAACAAATGACGATGATGGCATTGTGAATTAAAATTAGAAAAATTTAAAGCTTTGGAATTATCGAAAGCTAAAGCTGAAACTATAGGACCCTTAAGACGCAATGAACCATAACGTTATCAAGGACGATGTTTGTGAGGCTATGAAACAGAAACAGGGTCATGAAACTTGAAAATAAAGAGGAACGTTATAAAGAAATATGAACCATTAACCATGAACATCTGGCAGAGACTGGGCCCGTTTTTTAAGAGAATGAAATTGTACAATCAGACTAAGCACACAGATCACAATTAATGGAAAATCGTATGTATCGTTTGGCGAGGTGATAACTTTTTTTGTGAGGATTAGAATCCTCATAGATGGTAATACAGAAAAATGCAATTTAATACAGGGCGAATGTTATTACACAAGAATGACAAGATAATATTAAATCAATCATTTTAAGTAAAAACATCAAAATGTTCTATAATTCGCTCTGTCCATTGACACAAACGCAACTAATCTGAAATGAAGTAAACAAAGCTCAAGTTCCGCCCCCAGAAACATGAGTCCTGGCATCTGAGAAGTGGTTCGAAAAACGTTTTAAAATTTTATTGAAACTGAATTACAGAGACTGGGATATGCCCGCACTACAGCGCAGACCTAAAAGAATTTGAGATATTTCCACGCGTGCGAACGCGACGCTCTTGTCCACTTCCAGCTCATCAAATTTCCAATCATATACTAATGAATGAATTTCCATTTGAACTCAAGAGACCATGCCAGAGCTCAGGCTTTATTAATCGGAACGTGATGAGACGAATGTTGACGTAAAACATACATCGGAGGAAGAGACTCTGCTCTGGAAGGATCGTTTGAACCAGGCGAGATGAAGCTCGTGGCGCAGCAACTATTCCAGAAACGCACCCGCGTTAACTAATTGCCGCTACCATTATGGTAATCCATTATCATGTAGCATCGAGCAGGAGGCCGAGAGCGATGTAGCCGCCGAAGCGCCCGGACTTAATTAGAAGCTTTAATGCGAGAGAAGCGCGACTACGACATTCCTCTACATCTGACATCTGCTCGATGGGACCACTACTCATGGAAGGACAAGCTCGTCGTAATAATATTAATTCCTAGAGATTTTCATTGCGCAACTCATGGAAGGACAAACAGGTCGTAATATTAATTCCCTAAGGTAATTAATACGCAGCTGCACAGGTCATCGCTCACCGTGAAATGGAACGGGCGCAAATACACGAGTTCGTCTACTAGCGCAAGAATAACAGACTAACTCTCGCGAACAAAGAGAAATATTAAGAATTTTTTAATTTCATACATAAGGCCCTACATTAACTCACTTACTATCCACCTAAAACATTTGATCATGGAAGACTTGTACTTGATGCGAAAGATGTAGAAATTCAAAAACTGGTATTTTATTCTGGATCATTTTCAGGAGGAATAAATTTTTAAAATCTTTTACCCGAATAATTTTTGTCGAAGACATTAGTCATATCATTACCGTGGATTACAAGGAGCTTGAGAAACATAAAACAATGTGAGAAATCACTGAATTTTTCCGAGTAAATTACTTGCTTAGTCTCAAACACATAAATTACTCCACATTCTTTTCCATTACTTGACAGCATCTTTGAGTAATGGAAAGCATCCAGAACCTTTAACATTCATTACCATCATGTAGTAGGATTCATTTTGAATTACAAAATACTCCAAATTAATAATCTGCCATTCTAAACAGCAAGTAAAGTTGTAGATATGTACAACACATTCTGTGAGGGTAGATGGTTAATGTGAAACAGTAATTGAAGGCTGAAAATTAACAAAAATGGCAAGAAAATATTTCACCACAATTAACTATGAACTAAATTCCGGGGAGAACCGGTTGATGCATCCAAATTATCGTAAGCTCTGAAGAGTGACGCTATAAATTTAAAGTTCGGCCAATGAAAATCAACAATGCAATTTCTGTCCAAAATTAATTTAAACTGTTTCACACTAAAATTGTTTTCCCTGTCCTTAACTGAAGTAGCGCTTTGAGAGAAGTGCATTTTATTCAGAAAATTATTTTTCACAAAAAAAATCCTACTCACCTAACGTCAAGTAAAATATCCTTTAAATACAAGGAATAGCTCCAAGTTTCAGACCGGTGGCATATTCTGAGATCCTGACGTGTACCACATTGAACAGAGTACTGCGCTATATTTTCCTAACATTTACTACACTTATCTGCGTACCACCATGTTAGCTATGTTTCTTACGTGCGCCACATGCCATGGCTTAACGCATGTACTTCACAACCCAGAAACGTCGATATTGCACCTTGGTGAGCAATATTCTTTAACAAAATTAGATGTACGGATATTACAGCATGGTGGGGAATATTCTTCCACAAAATTCGATAAACTGTACATTTTAAGCAGCTCTCTGGTAAATAGTTTTGATATTGTGTTGAACCCACAGCAAGATTGTTAATAAGAAATAGTAATTTATAGGAAGACATTTCCACGGGGAATGATGTTTGGTAATCATTGCAAGGAACTTAATTTTTCGCAAGGGAACAAGTCCTCATACGAACAAAATCAGCGAGGAACCGAATTTTCCCACAGGAATAATAGTCACGCGAAACTATTCCTAGACAAAGCTAATAAACGCAGCAAGCGGCGCTAAGCCTCGTCGATTGCACGCTGAAAAACACAGCAGTTATTGAGAGGCAAGAATATTGGAACATTTTCACGCGAGCTAGGCCAGCCTGTCCTACCAAGCATGAACGCGTTTAAGCGCCTGGATTAGGCTTCATTAAAACGGCATTGCGAGAGTTATTTAACAGCCCAGCAGAAGGGATTCCAGCAAATATTAAGCGAGCTTATCAAGTGCGATATGGAAGAGTAGCACAGTCCTAGGGAGAATCCCTGCCAGTATCCATGAAGTATACTTTGACTTTTTATTTGAGGATCATATAAAATCAAAGGAGATGGATTCTAACAATGATTTTAAACATGAAGAAGAAAATTTGTACAAAAATTACTGACCAATTTTTTGGAGATCAACTAAGCAAGTCATGTGCGCTCCTGCACATGAAACTACTGCTGAAACAGTGAGCTCAAAATAATGCAAGTGCACCGTAACTACAGGTAAGAGATGAATCATTTCACCTTTATTCCAGGTTTTGACTCTCGATCTGCATTTGGATGTAACAGCCTGGCAGATGTTAATGAATTAGTCGTCAGACAAAAGCCCGTAAAGGCAGACTTAAACAACCAATACGTATTGTGCAAGCGATGCAAACACACTAAATCAGCCTTAAATGTACGGACTAACTTACAAGTAGAGAACATTTACACTTCCTGTTGCTGAGACGTGAAACATTCAAACAGGGTCGTAAATTCTCCTCCCAGCGTAAAACAACCTATCAATAACTTGGTTCGGCTAAAATCATCTTGGGATAGGGTAAAAGAAAATACATCACCAAGAAATGATATAGTAAATTCGTTTATTGAATAAAATTTGATTCTAAATTAGAGCCTTTCTAAACCAGAACAAAGGTGTTTCCAAGAGAGCAAGGCGGAAGGCACCACCTTAGTATAAAATTCAAGGAAAATCTAGTACCCAACCGTGAGCATAGAAACAGTACGATTAAAAGAAGTTCATAAAATAAGATAGAAGTTACAGACGAGAGTAACAAGAGTTGAAAAAAGGACAGCAGTGAACCAAACAATAACATAAATGATAGTAAGAAAACAAGTAAACCTATTCTATTTCAACGTGAGGAATGCTTTCCTAACATTCAGCGCAGGGCCTCACATTTTCCTCCTGGGAGCGTTTGTTTATTGAATTGTCACCACGAATTTCTTCGCCCCTGATCATTTCAAAAGTTAACACAAAATCCTAATTATTGTATCTTGACTTGTATTAATGACAAGCACCGCGCACGTTTATACTCAGCGACATGCATGAATAAATATACTAAAAACTCATTCTTTCAAAAGTATTTCGTAGCTCGAATACACTCCAATATTTATGCTAGGCTGCTTTTGCTCTCAAATATATGTACATATTGGAAGATTCGATCTCCCAGCTCGCGGTTCAACGAGTCTGAGCATCGGGAGATCCGCGGGTCACTGCAGTAGAGGACTTCTCTATATTATAATTCTGCTTGTAATCTTAATTAACTTAGCCCATCACGGTACGCTCTCCCGACTCCACTAGCCAACGCAATAACTAAGGAAGGACATGGCATAACACGGTGCAGACAGTTTATTGCTTCACAAAATGAGAAAGATTAGACAAATTGTGCTTTGGAGAAAGAAAATCGGATAAGAAAATCCACTCAAAATGAAAATACACGCCAGCCACTAGTGAACGAACAATTATGAACAACAGATACATTGCGGACAATAATTGCAATGACTAAATTAAGTGACTGTAATGTAAAGATAGTTACAATAATTATTTAAAAGAGTTTTATTACCATTGTCCGCATGGCTGTTCCGAAAAATTACCTACAGTGGTATTCGTTCACCCATTGAAAGCAGAGCCCAGTCGATCATGGAAATGCTGGAAGGACTCGGAAGGAGACTCAACGTGAATTCATCCAGCGTAGTAAGAAAGAATCTGAAGCGTGGAACTGCGTGGAGGTAGGAAGGAAGGAAGGCTCGCCTGCGCTGATGTGTACATCAGGTAAAGTGCCGTTCTAATGAAGAACAGCTTTCCAGGACTCGGGAATACTCAACGATCAAAAGAAAGGAAATTCATATGCAACACCACTAGCGACTTCCAAAACTATAAAATCAATAAGAATAGATCAACAGCAATCAGAAATACGGTTTATCTCGCCAACACCACAGGACTTCGATCCGGGAGACCAAACATCGCTCGACTTAGGTTGAGGCAAAGGGATGAAAACGAAATAGATAAAGGAATGGAAACGAAATAAACAATAAACGGGTGGTTGAGATGATTACAGGAATCTTCAGTATTTACAAAATGTAAATTGAAAAATACTCAAGTATTCTATTATTTACAATTATTGAAGTGTCTACGAATATAAAAATGTGACAGGATAGTTGAAAATAACATGAGATATAAATCTATTACAACGAATATTTTCATAAAAAATTCAAAGCAATGAGTACAGTTTTTGAGAAACTAGAATATCAAGAGGCAGAAAATTCAGACGAACAATTTCTGTTCGGGAGACATGGTCGTAAGTTAATGCACTCTCAAGGGTTTCAAAATAATGATGCAAATATTCAAAGGCATGGGGGATGAGCAGAGGCCTTTCCGAGGAACAAATTTGATGAGGTAAACAGCGACAGCTTTGACATCCCGCAATGGTATTTGGCCAACGATCGACTATCTAATGGGAAAGAGACTCCATCAAAGGCACGCTGCGTGCCTTGTCTACCCCACCAATTTGGTCGACTCCAAAGTAAGGCACAGCAACCAACTTTAAGGTTTCGGCAACCCAAAAAATTCAATGAAACAGGAGTTATTAAAGCGCTTTCCAGCTCAGTACGTGGAGATAAAGTCTGAAATGCTTCAACAATTACATTGCGATTGAAAATAGAATCTGCCAGAATTATGCAACAAAGTTAGTGACGCGTCAAAGAAACCGATTGAATCGTATAGAAAATAATCCCAATGATCTGAAATTACATTTGCGCAAGTTATTCATACGCTTCTTTGGTATCGAATGTAAACACGCGAGAAGTGTCAGCAATTATTGTATATCAGAAATCTCAATGAATCAGTAAATATTACAATATTTGAGTTAATACATTTCATCGCTTGGGTCAAGATTCTATAAAACAAATGTCTAAGGTACGGAAATAAATTAATTTGAAAACAAATGAGACTACAGTTACTTCATCCCAATGCAATACTGCAAATTGATAAATTTGTATGCCTGCTCCCAGAAGCTACACAATCACTGCGTTAAATTTTGTTATTAGGAAGTGCATATTGAGACTGACGCTACGGATCCAACAAGGTTGCTTAATAGTGAGCGCTTGACTGAAACATTAAAATTAATGTTTAACTGTTCAACGAACAGAGAATATTGAGCAAGTAAATTAAATAAATAACCATTGTATTGGTTAGTTTCAAACTCCCCAGCCACATCACAAGCCATCTCAAGAGAGCAAAGAGAATGAACCATTTAGTCTGGACTCATGAGTGTGGGGAATCAGTGCAGAGAACACTCTGCGCATAGAAACAGCAAGTTAGGAGGAAAGAGAACACAAATACAAAGCAAAGATAGCCAAGAAGGTATGGAAACTGAAAGAAGCAAAGTGGGTACGAAAGATAGAAGTCCTGAAGGCCTATCTATAGCTGAGGTAACCTAACAGTATAAATTGAGCGAATATTTAAAAGGTGGATGAACATTAAATACTAAACTAAGAAACAAAGTGAACGTTTAACTGGAAATTAAGCCTGCCCATTTACCTAAGGCTATTAGAGGGAACATTCGACTGAACGATGGACAACTAAGGGGAACGATTCAACTGAAAAATCTTCACACATTCAACTGGTAAATCAACAGACATTCAACTAGCAAATCAACCGGTAAATTAAGAAGGGATAGTCAACTGATGAATTATTCAACTGGTGAATCTAAAGTGAAAATTGAACTATTCAATTCACAGTGAATACTCAACGGCAGAATTCAAGATAACAAACCGCCAAATTAAGCTAATTGAAGAACCCCTCGACTCTATCGTAAGCTACCAACAGGAATATACCAGCGATCTCTCCTCTATATAGAATAGCGAACTAAGAATTCGAGTCACACAGTATACCAGACATAAGAACAAACCACCAAATTCTCTCAGGTGCAGACGCAAACATATCCTCCGAGTGTTCGAAGAAATACTTCTCAAAACGACGTACGAATCTTTGGTAAAACCTGAACTAAGAATTCATGGTTGTAACCTCAATACGGTGCACGTTTTTTAAGCCGTATTCATTTCAATGCACACTGGGAACACAAATGAAGTGGGGAATAAATCTTAGCGACCGGCATGACGCTGCCACGAAACGAGGCGCGTTGCTACCCTCGAGTTTTGCAAAAATCCGTACGTGGGAAGTTGACGAGTCTAGCTTGTATGAATTATAATTACTAGCTTATGTTTAGGCATAAAAATTTGTACATTTTATGTAAATTAAACTGAAAAAAAACACCAACCACGAGAAGAGGAAACTACTCGTTCTCAATTCTGTCATTTCGCCACACAAATGATGAGTGTGGCGGCATCGCACGACGTGTGCATAGAAAAATCAAATTTTTGTTTGATGCTTGCACGGAAAAATTAAATTTTTGTCTGACGCAAGCATAGTAAATCCAATTTTTGTCTCATGTGATTCAGCAGCGACGTCCTGGCGGTGTAAATTCTTTTTTAAACTAATTCTAGCGAAACGTTCAACATTTATAGTCACTTTCTTCTCACAAGAGCAAAAAAAGTGACAGACGTAAAAAATTTATTGTTTGAAGTACGCCTTCGTTTCATGTTACATGATACATTGATATTAAATAATATCTGCGTACTTTAAATAAGTTAATACTACGTATATTCAATTTCTTACCTAAATCACAGTATCCATCAGCATTCTTCGTACGAAGGCAGGAGAAATGTATCCAAATACTGGATAAAATTGCACGGTACACTTCACCTGAGTTTCGTAAAATGTGGAGTGACACCTAACGGTTGCACTCACAACTTATTTCGTTTTCAACGTATTCACAATGCGAAAACGGTTAACCGCAATGCAACTGTCAGTACGCGAGGCACAGTATATTTCAGAAACGTTCTAACTGAAAACAGAACGTACTAGTTGGTAGCTACTGGTTTGTAACGCTTTATGTAGAGTAATTCATCAGTTACCACATGATATAGAAGGCGTGTCACAATAAAGATTTACAAGGAAATTTGCACAGTATTAAATATAAGACACATGAATGCAATGAGTTTCGATCTCACTGATCATAAGTTTTCAACGTAAATCAATTCAGTAGACAACAGTTTAACTCGCTGAGGAACGCACTGCTACGAAATCGCGGGAGACCTTTGGTACATTGTCGCACATCCTCACTCGACCGTCACTATCTCAACACTGACTACACAACCTCGCGGTGAAACCCCCGGTCACAACTTGCTCACCCCCAGCCTGCTTCGATCTCCGCCCCAGCTCACCTCCCTCCCTCAACCGCTTCCTCTCTCGTGTTCCGCCCGGCAGCAGCGCAAGAACACCAACTTGTGCCTCCAAGTCAAGAACTTACCTGGAAAATGCTCTGAGTGACAGCACTCGCAGGATTCCCAAAAGATTTCGAGATTGTTCTTACAATAGTTTCGAAACATATGTACTGAAGTTCTATTTACTGTAGATTAGTTGCAACGTCAGTTTTTATGCCGTTTAATTTTCTGGAAATGCATGGAATCTTTCACAAGCGAACTCCTCAGATTCAAATGCTCATCTTTCTGAGGTACAAGTCGTGGTTGATGAACTTTATTTCATTGTCAAAATGAAATTTTTCCACAGCCTCGGCACACGACGAACATAATCCTAAATTCTCTTAGACTGAATTTTTCAAAAAGACATTTAGTAAAATCGTGCTTTATTTTTGATATAATTTCAGTATCACGATCTGTTTTCCTCATCGTACGTGGAATCGCAGTGAATAATAAAAATAACCCATAGAGGAAAGGAAAATTCCAACTTTTATACCCGCTTTTGTTGAAACATCTTTAGAAACTCTTTGTTCTACGAAGCGCAAGTGAATGCGTCGTTCCCTGTGTATTTTCAACCACATTCATGCTAGAGAAAAGTGTGTGATAACGGACTCGAGTTGAACGTGTACATACGAAGTGATTCATTGAACCTCGATGTTGAAAGCTTGAAACCAATTTTGATCATCAGTATGCAATTTTTAGGATAGTAAAGGAAATTATCTGGTTCATTTTAGCATGTAAATGTGAGCAGAATACCAGCACAATTTTTACTCACCAAGAACTTTTCAGACAATCAACCAATGACGAACACGAGACGTGTCTGATTTTTGAGTAATCACCAAAACTTTCTTCCGAAGTTGAAACCGAGTTCACGTACCGAGCTTGCATGTATTGAAGCAAGATTTGCGTCTACTCAATTATGTCTTCTCTATTTAAAGCTTATTCTCCATTAATGGGGGCTTGCTTCACAAAAGATGGATGTTTACGTTTACCAATGTTAAGATCATCATTCACAGATGATTCCCTATTCCACAATCACTATGCATTGAGGGTTTCCTATTCTACCACCATTATTCTTTTCAGGTTCCCTATTCCATCATCATTATACTTTGTTAGGTTCCCTATTCCACCACCATTATACTTTGTTAGGTTCCCCATCCCACCATCATTATACTTTGAAGGTTCCCTATTCCACCACCATTATACTTTGTTAGGTTCCCTATCCCACCATCATTATATACTGAAAGTTCCCTATTCTACCATCTTTACACATTGAAAGTTCCCTATTCCATCATCATTGTACTTTGAAAGTACACTATTCCGCTATCTCTTTTTTACAATCACTTGAGCTCCGGGCAAAACGCCAGCTTGAAAGTTCTTCAGTTACTGAGCACAGAGAAGCTCACCCTATAATTCAGAGACAAAAAAAATCAACTGAAATAATCGTGAACTTTGAATGAGAAAACTTTAACCCAATCTGCGTTATGAGTAAGAAAGCTTTAAGAAGCCAAGCCTGAGTATTGACGCTGAATAAAACTTTTTATCTATTCATCACGCTGTTTAGATTTAGCTCATGTGTTTTGCAGTGTATTTTGCTCTGAGTACTCAGGTCTGTGTAACGTGTACTGTACACAGCGAGCTGCACCCTGTGTGCAGTGCGCAGCTTTGTGTTCAGTTCGGTGTGTACTGCGTGAAGTGCGTTGTGGAGTGTGAACAATGTATTGTGCACTGTGTACAATGCACACAACACGTTCATGCACTGTGTCCAATTTGTTGTGTACAATGTAGTGTGTTGTGTACTGTGTGTTGTACACTGTGTACGGTGAATACCGCACACCCTGTACAGTTATTTCGCTCATGCTGTACATGTACTCCATTTGGCATGTGCTATGCATCCTGTACACAGTGTGCAGCACAGTGTACTCCATGCATTGTTTACACTGTACATAAAATACCCCTTGTACAGTATAAGTACATCCTATTTACCGTGTACATATATGCTTTCTACCTAGGACGTTTCTTGCAATTCAACATTCACACTAAGAGCTACATACCGCACATAGTTTATGTTAAATATCGTGTTTAGTAAATGACAAAAAAACTGTAGAGCATATTCAAGAGACTGTATCATGTTCGAAAAAAGTGCGTGCCAAATCAGAAATATACGGCAAGAGACCTGTACTTCACAATGGTCAGAAAAAAGTACCGCACGAAAAATTTTTACGCAGTACTACTGAAATAAGGTCTACCTTTCCCCATCGACTCCATTTTCACCAACGGAGAGAGGAAATCTTGTCCTTGTTCACCTCTGCTCTTGTTACCACTAAAGGTACCCAATACCATCACTATATCCCTGCTGCATGTACCGGTTCTTGACTCTGTCTCACGAGTCGTGACAGGACGCGTTCTTGGGGCTACAAACAACCTCGATGTCGTCTATGGCCACCCTCTACGTGAATTCGTTGCTGTACATCACCTCCATCATTGCTTTGATGTGCAATCTTCGTGCATATTTCCTTCAAAGATCTAGCTATTTCTTTTTCATTGCGTCGGTGAGCAGTGATTGACTGGCAGTGCGTCTACCTAATTTTTTATTTCAAATCTTTCTGCAGCCGATTTGGGATATCTTTCACACTGACTTTTTCAAAAAAGTTTGAAACTTTCTCTTGAAATATCACTTCTCGTTTTAGATTATGGTCTGTGCTAACAGTTGTGATTTTAGGGGCCCAAGAGCCCGACTTTCTTGGTAGTATACGGTACAGGATGGAGAGCAGCGACTGCTTTTTTCAGGATATAAATTGACAATCAATTCATATGCAGTAACTCGTTTCAGTACCGTAACAGGGTGCGAGCCTTTTCTTGCATGGTTATTTCGTTATTCGAATTTTATGAAGGCGAGTTGTAAGATCTCGTGGTTAAGTGTGTAAAAGCAGACACAGAGGAGCAGATTGTTGGAGTTCATTTCTCACTGAACTCAGGCACTCTGTAAAAAATTATCGTGAAATTTCACGGTAAAATGTCTGGCAATTTTGCTGCCAACAAAAAACCGTGAAAAAAACAGTAAGACCTGGAAGTGAAAAACGGTCAAAAAACGTAATTTCTAAGGAATAGCTCACTAAAGAGCAGTGGGTTGTGGCACACTGGAACACGGGGGCTGTCGTACACTTTGTCATCACGGGCTCTTCCATTTTTTCTGTGAAATTAAAGTAAAAATGGAATGGAAAAATGGAGTGAAATTAGAAATGGAAGTGAAATTACAGTAAAATCGTGTGTTTAAATTGTATGCGTTGAAAAGTTCACATTTTTAGTCAAAAATCATCGGTGAGTCCACCAGTGTGCGTCTTCGACAGTCTAAGAGCGTTTTTTTTAGCAATTGCACGACTCAATAATTCATTGGAATTGTCACACACGCGTGACAAAATAATGAGCTCAGCCATCAAGCCAGAGGTTGATTTTTGTGTCAATTTATAATACGAGCCTTGCAGTGTTTTCTGGTTGCTATTGGATATTTTTCCACCGTTGGAGCGGGAATTTATTTATTCGTCTTACGTGGTGTATTCCGAAGTTCTTTTACAATGTGTAGAAGTGTCCCCTAAATGTGTGACTCAATTTAATTTAATTTTCCTCAATTTTTCCTTGAAAGTAGACACGCAAATATGCTATACTAGGTGATTCGGAATGGATGTAATAAATGTATTTTCAAATAATAGAAGTACCAATGTAGAGAAGAGCAGATATTTCTGAATTACCCACTATTACGCAATTAAGGACTTCCAGCCCCTTCATTTCTCAGTCGAGATCTGCAGAGCTAGCCCATAAAGCCCACATACTCGTATTGATCGCTTTCAAGTTCAAGCAGACGCCGGGCTCGTGCCCTCACACTGAATGAAGTAAATTGCATGACTATCACATATGGATGGAAACAGTTACTGATTGTCACGAACCAATCTCGCGTGTAAACGTCACACGCTAGGAGAACTTAGCAGATAACTTCAAGCATTGAACCTTAGGAGTAATTGAAAGCTCATTATTGAGCGCTATCGTTTCTCAGAGCTAAAATCAAAGTTTTATTCAGGGCTGAAATCAACCATAGTGAAATATTTGTTTCAAAGTTAACAGAAGTATAAATGAAAAAAAAAACAGTCAACAGCGCTTGATAAACAGAGGGTATTAAGCAGGGCTCTCGCCGCGCGCAGAATATAAGAAAGAAAGCTAGACTGGCGTGAAATAACTCCCCAGGATTTCGCCGGGCCAAAAACCAGAATTATTCGCCGAATAAACCGCCGCTTCGCAAAACCAAAGCCCGACACCGAGGCTCAATTTTCTCACAGAAAATTTGGGCAACATTGAGCAATATCAAAGAAAAATTCACTTTAGGCATCATTTAATTATTTTTTGTGTTCAACTAAAGGTAATGCCTTGAATTCCTGTGTTGCAGTTTTATGTATTGAGTGTTTAGACCTCGTCGAGTTTCAGCAAAGTGGTCCAGCGAAAAGTCTTAGTGTTATAATTTTGCTACGCATAGAAAGAAGTGGAGTACTACTCTGCAGTACTGCAAATGCTCTGCTTGACCCTCTCCTAAGCATAACTAAATTGAATATTAAGTAATAAGGTGTAAAATAGCTAAAAGTCAAGACTACATACCGCATTCGAAAATCAGGAATACGGGAGACGAGTAAGTTCTGAATCTGGTAGTACAGGAAGAACGGGGAGTGGCCGTATGCAGGCCAAATCTGACAGTAATTCACACTGACACTGCAAGCTTCTTACATGCGTTCGAGAGTTCAGTGGCAGGACAAAAATTTTTAGAAGCGTGGAGTGAGTGGATTGTTATTTCCGTTAGCCTTCATGAAAGAAGGGCACTGTACAGGCCTCAGTCTCGCAAAAAATAGCGCGATAGAATTCACATCGGGAAAAACTTGACCGAGACGATGTTTGGTAAGCAATTTGCTGGCATCAATACATAACCTTTAATACAATGAAGTAAAAATGAATGAAAGTGTGCAAACCTGGACCGTGAGGAACATCGTAATTGAATTCATTAATCACCGAACCCGATTAGCTTACTAAAGGCTAGAGGTTGTGGAACAATGTAGTGAAATGGCGCTGTATGTAGTACATTCATTTCATCAACACTAGCCTCCAGACGAAGAGAACGCAAGTGAAATGAAATCGCGCCCTCGCGTGTTCGCATTTTTTTGCGCTGAAAAGTGCACATTTTCCCCAGCTACTCCACACTGAGGAGCATACTGGTGTTTGCCCTCGGCCAGCTAAGTGCAGCGTCTTTTTAGCAATCGCACGACTCAATAATTCATTGGAATTGTCACTCACGCGTGACAAAATAATGAGCTCAGCCAGCGAGTCAATGGCTGAATGCTGTTTCAATTTATTGTCCAAACCTTGTCATGTTTACAAGGCTATGGTGGGTGTTTTTAATTTCATTTCTAGAACTGAGATTTGTTTATTCGCTCTGAGCACCATGATATGATAAAGTTGGCATACCACAAAGTAGGTGTTATATCTTTCATACTTGATCTTTTTCACAAGGTTAATCGTCTCCACCCATAATCATTCTTATTAAAATAAATTTCCCCGAGGGCTCGTATTGTACTAACCAAAGCGGATAAGTTTGAAAAAATTCAATAATGCATTTCTAATCTAACAGTTGTATTGAAATTATCAGCACTATACTATAGACTGTATCTATAGATTTGTATTGCTTTACTCACAGTCATACAATTCATTCCATTATAGACTGACTGGAGAATTATAACTGTTGATGTTGGTCTTAAGAAAAAATCTACACATGGAACAGATTTCATTTGTCATGGTAAGAAACAGTTTAACGGGAATTGTCGTGTTTGACTCTACGCGTTGATGAATTTCAGTAATTACGTGAAAAAAAATCCAAGAGAGATAACGCCTCTTGCGTGAACGGCCAATAGTTGCAGTTAATGCAGCACGCTCCACGTGCGAGGGTTAAGGAAACACGCACTGCACTGCGCATGTCAACAACCTGAGGGTAAAAACGGGCTCGCGACTCCGCTGCTCTGCTTGACTAGCTCACCTAACCCGCTGGCCTCCCGCTCGACGTTCCGACCGAAAGTTTGCGAAGCTCAAACAAACTTTAGATTACACTAACGCCACATGCGTTACCCTGGCACACACACACGGACAGGCAAGACTACAATGCAAGGCAGCTCATTCCCTCCATGCTTGGGCAGTCGATAAGCCAATGATAGGCCTGACGTCTGCAATTGGACAGCTCCCTCATGTACGAGTTTGTCTTCAAATTCGCCCTCAATTCAACTGCTCCGTGGACACGCTCAAGGAAGTCCGGCCTGACTCGAATTGCCAAGTTTGAGCTATCCGGGCGTGACCAACAAAACACGCTGTGACTAAAATGACGTGAAACATGAACGCTGCCGTAGCGAGGCATAAATAATTCAATATTAATGGTAAATATAGTCCTCTGTGTCAGGTAAAGTAAGATTATTAGGTACGGCTCGTCATGCAGTGCGTACACCTGAAAGAATAAAACATTTACATGCCATTCTAACTGGAAAGTATGTATGTATAGCCAGCGAGGTGTGGGCGCAACAGGGCAAGAGTAATACGAATTAATGACGCCAAATGTAATAACAAAGATTTCATCCAATGTAGGCCAAACTACAGCTACGATACTGATACGTTGTGTCACGTGTGACATATTAACTTCCACGTACTTCCAGAGTCACACTTCTGAATTCGAACGCCAGTCTATAACGTTGTTTTCATTCCAAAGTAGTATGTTGGGAATTTACATCAGTTAATATGTAGCACTGCGAAGTCCGAATGCTTTTCGAAGATGATTTTTCATGTTCCGCTTGCGAAGGCTGGAGCCTTGGAACTAGATTAGATTATTAGTTAGTTTAAGCCTCCCTATCCGCTACAAAGGCGATCCAAAGAGAGGAAGGAGGAAGGCACCATTTAGTATGGAGTTTAGGGAACGTGGAATCTACGCAGAAAGGGCATAGAAACAGTAAGATGAGAAAGAAGTTTATGAAACAAGATCAAAGTTCAAGAAGAAAGTAGTAGGTGTTGAAAAAACAGGACAGCAGTGAGTCGCCTTGGAACTATGAGTACACAGCCCACAGCGTGACTCGTTGTGCTTCGTCACTCGCTATCTCAAGTACGCAAATAATAATTATTTAAAGACTGTTCATTGTCGTCTATGCCATGGAGAGTAATAAATTGGAATTAATTTCATTGCCTAAAAATCCATTACGATAAGGAAATATGATTTAGTTGAAAGCAATTTCAAGGGTCACTAATGTACTATAATTCATTGACATAGGATATACATGAGATAAAGTTCGAATTCTGTCAAAAAGTGTTGATTCATAATTTCACACACACATCGACGTTATGAAAGGAAATGTCTTCTATTTTTAAAAATGAAGTTGTTGAGGTATACAATATCTGAACACCTCTTAAAAATGGAGTATGGCTGCATAGTATTGTATAGTTCATAATTAAGAGATGTTCAGGTATTGAAGCTGTGGCTGCAGGAGTTAGAAACAGCACGCCCCTCAGAATCCTCACACAACGCAGAGCGCTGCACTCTCCGCTATTAGCTCACAGCATTTCTTCGTGATCTACAGCGCTATGGAGTACGTCAATGAATGCAAAGAAATTTTCGGAAGAATAACACACAATGACAGTGCGTTTTGTTGTTCTAGCAGCTACTTGCTATGATACAATTGCTTCATCAAAAAGTGGGTGACTGCAGTAAATTCCAAGTAATTTATCTATCAGCAGTTGACGAATGCAGCATTTTAGTCATAATAACCTACTTACGAGCTTCAACTCAGCTTTGTTTGAACTAAATGGCGCCCTTATATATTGGCAACATGCGGGGTGAATCGATTGCAGAAGTGATCATTGAAATTTGGGTACCTGAGTAAAATAAGTATTAAAATAAGCATTTTCCAGGTTTTTAACATGTCGAGTTTTAGTACATTTTCCTCACGCTTGGCAGAAAAAAATCCCATTCGACTGATTTCTTTAATGGTCATCAAAAGCGAATTATTTCACAGTGACGTATCATGCTCTGTTATACGTAATCAAGTAGGCCTAATACCGAAAGATGATTTTATGCGCTTCTGCAGCGAAAGTTCGGTTTATCCAACTACGGTTCATCTACGATTCGCCAGGTTGTAAAAGCCCTGTAGTATTCGAAGTATGTAGAACACTTGTTTGAGTGACGCACGTGCCTTGAAAACGAAATACCTAAAAAACCTTTTCTTCTGTTGGTAGCAATATAATAATTTTTACTGACGACCTCCCCAACGTCCAGGAAGATGGTTCCTACACTTTTCATTCCGATCATCCCAATGACAGCAGGTGGAACGAGCTGTTAGATAGCGATCAAATGAATGCAAATTTGAGAGCAAATTCTCATAGAGGTTTAGATTTTCCGTACTGTGTACTCAGACAAGCTCGCGTACGCAAAAAAAAACAACCATCAAGCTGACAGCTACGGTGGTTGTCAGTAGTGAAAGAACTGGAAACGCCCTTCTACGCACAGGGTCGGAGTTTATCGATGTATCCTGTGCGCAGATCTGAGAAATTTTGTAGCGGAAGCTAAATGCATGCGTGATTTATTCGTCAATTTTGCTCACAAATCCCAATACTGTAATGAAACTCACATGACAAATCACTGACCTGTGATTGCTCCGCAACAGGCTTGAGCGAAACTTACACATTGTAAACCAACGCAAGAAGTCAAGAAAATAATTGCTGTTGTTTCGATTCGTTTTATTCGCTGCGAATCATACATATGTCTGTAGGAATTTGAGATCTAGCATATATAGATATATACTTTTTTATTTACGAACGCAAATGCCCAAGCTTCTTTAACAACATACCAAACATTTTTTTCCTTCCAACTAGTGTAACTTTTGGTTCAACGACTAAACATGAACGAGGATATAGTCAAGATAAACTTCAATTGAATTCCAAGTTTTTATGAGCACCCTGAAGAATTATATCCGATGATTTTAAACGTTACCTTCCACACATTTCTTGTTGGATACTCGCTTTGCATTTTGCAGTGTTTAAAAAATAACAATTTATTTTTGAGAAGGTCAATATCATAGTAAATTTGATATTTCACGCATTAACTTCTGGCACTTCTGCTCATATGTACGAGGTTCAGAGCAGAAAATGTGTAAGGGAACATTCAGCAATACATACATGAACCATGAAAGTAATGTTCAATCTAAGCTTGACTTACAAGTTGTACGAGGCGCATCAATACCAGAAATGATTGATTAAAATTTTTGAATGCATAAATACTACTATTTATCCAATTATCCTAAATTAATATTCAAATAACTTTGAAACTATATTTCTTTTCTAAAAAAGATAGTATAAGCATTTCAGTATTTCATCGTTTCAGTATAAACATTTCAATACTAAGCGAATAAATTAAATAAATTAGATCCATGCACTTAGGCCCAACTAAAAATAACGGGTTTGATCAGTAGTGATTGATCACCTAGTTCTAGTGCACCAGACTGGACAATGTTTCATATTTTATTCAGTACTTTCTCATCGACCTCCCTCGGAGCGTGGGTTGGAAATAACTACGTCGACTTGTTTCTGAACTAATGCTACCCACAATCAGCAAAATATTTCTATTTCTATTTCAAAAATAGTTCACTCAGGCTGAAATAATTTCTTGATGCTCCGTAGCACGTCTCCAAACATGCGTCAGATAATGTTGGGGGAACATCATCTAGGTTTTGATATTCCAAGGTCGAATCCAAATCCATTAAAATAGAACAAAGCCTTGCACGTGAGCGCTCATTGTGCCTAAAGTTTATTGGGCCACAAATTATTTGTGCATGCGGAGTAAAATGACACAGAGCCGTGCAGTGAAGGCGAATGAAGTGTTCCAACAAGAGACAAGAACATCTTGAAAAAACCTTTCTGGAGCGATCGTTGAGTTCGCTCTTATTTAATAACGTAAGATCTACTCGATCGGGAAATACAATAAACATTCATCACAAAATACCTTATATTTCTGGGCAAAATTATTCAATGTACGCGTTCTAAAACGCAAAAAAAAGATTCCTAAATTTTACGCCACTTCATACAAAATCTTACCTATCAGATGCAAGTTTTCATTAATTTATTCGGTTAAAATCAACACCGATTTGACGCAAACTTGGCGAGAACATTCTAGAAATATATAGCTGTTGTTCCATTTATTATAATTGATGCACAATGATGCGTTCTTTATAGTATCTTATCCAACATAATCAACAGCTTGCTACAGTGTTTTTTTACTTATCAAAAAAAATATTTAACGCAATGTTATTTGATGTTCTTAATCATTAGCCAAGCATGAGACTCCGACGCTAGAGTAATCGTCTAGCTCTGAATTGTAATACGTGAGATAATTTGGCTATAATTGCACTAATGACAACTTTCACTTAAAACACCCTCATGTTTTCCCACGCGAACATTTCAATGCCCTCAACAGAAGAATTTTTGTCTCCCACATTAGATATCTGTAGGCGCATATTACAATGAGACATGAGCATCAACCGTCGAAGAACAGCGTGAAATGAGTTCTACGTTTCCGGTGTGGAAATCTTACTAATCTACCTTTGAATTTCGTAAAATGAAGACGATTCAACGAAGTTGGTTGTTCAATTTCTTTCAAACCTCAACACGCGACGCTGAATAGAAATTGAAGAAACGTATTCTGACCAATTTGAAGAGCTCGAACAAACCCCTGTTTGGTATGGTCTCCCGATATTCGTTCTTAGGGAATTACAACATCCGGTTGTTATTTTTTCTAGCAACTTACTAATTTTGATTGACGAAGAAGTGCTTGGGACAAACTTTGAGGCCCGTGTTGCGGTTGTAGCGGTCGCACCTCAGTTTCTTCTGTCGCTTTTCACGGTCGCGCTGCGCCAGACTTCAAACAAAGCCTACCCCACTCAAGCAAGGTGTTTGCTTTTTCTATTTGCCGGAAACAAAAAACTTGCCACAAAGAACTGTTTTGGTACCTGCCCGATTTGGCAGCTTTAGTTCATCACTCTTAATTACCTTCGGTCATCGTTTCAAGCCAGTGAGTCTAGGGAAAAAATTTAATTGGATGATGTAACGATTACAAGTAAAAAAGTATGAAAAAAGTATTTTACTGCATTTGTAACACTCAGAGATACAAATTGCGATTGTAAAACCATTACGGCTCGCTAGCGTTAATGGGTTGGTACAGGAGAACCAAGGGCTGCAAGTAAATTTAGTTCGTCGAACTACTCTCTTAATTTATTATCGCCAACAAAACCTCTTGGTTGGTAAACTTTTGACTTTGCCTCAGATACTTATAGTAGCCACTGGAGAAAAACAACCCTGATGTAATTCTAAAATTTTAAACAAAGTAGGTAATTAGCACTGTGATTCAGTCGCTATAACAAATAATCTCAATAACATTCTTCTTGGGCAAAACTAGGATTCAATCTTCAAAACTCGTTGAACTGCAACTTCCTTCTATCAGTCACCTTTACTCCAGCACCTTTTTGGCTGGAAATCAATGCCTCTGAAACTTTCTCTCTGATTCAATTAAAAACAGCTATGTATTTGCATACACGTGTAAATGTATTTTTGATTTCTAGCTTTTAATAACATTTTCATCTCTACATGAATAATGAAGAATTTTTTAACAAATAGGATTACATGATTCGCTTGCCCTTCTCTTCGCTTAATAGTGTCTTCTAATAATTCAAGAAAAGTTTATAATTTAGCAGCTGTTTCCTTTTACCTTTAAGTAAACATTTGGGAACGTGTAAACATCAACAGGAATGGTGTTTCTCCGTCGATTAATCCACATTTCATCAACTCAGTCCCTGGCTGCTCGTGTGTCAGCGTTGTTTTCCTCATGGAGTTAAATTTCACAGATAAATTTCCCTACATTCACGTTCCTTCGGACAGTTCATTGTGCGCTATCCCTGCAAATTTCCTTTCGGAGCTTGTACCTGGCTATTTGCAAGGAAAACTTTCATGACATTTTCATTAAATTCATGAAAACCTTTCACACACGCTGACGCATTCTCGTGCGCGCATCGTGCTCGTTTCCTTACATTCAGCTTTCCGAGCTTGAAAGCTGCGCCGCTCTTCAAAAATGAGAACGTGTTGTTAACGATTTACATAATTTTAATTAACAGGTCAGAACAAGGTTGCCAGATCTCAAACATCGAAGCTCGAGAAAAACGACGCGAAAAATACGAGTGTAACTAATGTAATGAAGTCTATCGGAAGGGCATCAGAGTCGGAAGGAAAATAAAACGTGGAGTTTTTTATATTTGGTCGAGGGGTCTGAGCTGCGCATCCTCACAGGCGCTCACGACTTCGAAGCCGTATTAAATTCCTAAGTTAATATTCTCCAAACAAAGGTTGAAATATTTGCCCACAGAACATAACATCCAATTGATTCCAGGTTCGTTTGGCTCGTGGGAAATGGCTGCAACTTTCGAGAAAAGTATTACTGCAATGGAATACAATATCTATACATTGAAAGTAAGGCACTCCGCAGAGCTCATTAATGAAATTCAGAGAACTCAACATAAAATAAATGAAAAAAATTCTAAACCTAAAACTTCTCGAAAGCTCTGCGTTTTGACATGAGATGGCGGAGGAAATTGAAGTTCCCCAGATTAGTGACTGAAGGTATTTTTGAGTCCCTCATTTCACCACGAACGTTGGTAAGTATTGAATAACGAACGAAAATCTCACTCAGCACTTGAGGTTGGTAATACGCTCGCCAGTTCAGCAGAACGGGAGTACAAAATTTCAGTTAAGATTTATTAGTTTTTTACATAATATACGTGGAGGTACCTCATGAGAGAAAAGACGCCGGCATGGCTTTGCCTGTCATTTTATTTTTGACCCGGCCACTAAATCTACCCGTACAAGGAAAACATTTTATTGCGAAGTTGCAAGGAAGGGGTTACGGTCATCGAATTTTAAAAGTTTCGTATTAATTGAGTCGTACCTGCATGAGTATTGCTTAAGAGAGAAGGTTCTCTAAATTCTTGTTCGTCGTATAGGCAAGGTAATTAAAGTTAGACGGTCAGATATTAGAGTCAGAAGATATCATTGGGTGGGTACTTCCAAGTCTCTCAAGTTGTGGTTCACTTTCTGAACAGTTCGTTTTGGGCCTCGGCTTCTAAAGCTATATCTTCCTTCCCTAGAGCTTTTGAACCGCAAAGATTGCGTAAGAGGCAGGCCATGTCGTAATGGCCTGGACTGTATCATCCAACCCTTTTACTTTCATATTAGAGAATCTTCGGCGAACGCTATTATAGCGATACGTAATTCACTAAGGCCTGCTGTGAGGCGGCCTAGAGGTGGGAGGCGGACTTGTAGGCCTACGTTTGCTTCAGTTATCACTAACTTCGATAGCTCTTTTTGACCAGACGTTTCTCTATCGAAGTGTGTCTTTTGTTTCGCTATTATCTGGTGCCCAGCAATCAGACGCAATATTTCAGCGATTAGATCATGTCAAAGAATAACTAACACATGAGAACGAAGTTCAGGTTCGTATTCAATGAAGTGGAATTGGTCGTGCATTGGTTCTCTAGCCTTCATAATGGTTAAGAGAGACTGTGGTAGAACGAAAGTTGGAGAGTCAGTCGACAGCCTAACTCTTATTGGTCACGTAGACGACATACTGTATACTCGTGTTCGTTTACTCGTTAATAACGTGGGGTAATGGTACGACTAACTTTCAATTGAGAGAGTTGGTCAAAATATGCAATATCAGCTCAATTATGCTCACGAGGCGTACAAATAGCGGAGGACTGTGGGTCGTACAAAGATGGAACCTCAAATTCACTGGGTTGAATTTTTAATCCACTTCATATGACACTGAGAAAGCACTAAAGTTATATTTATTGTCTTAAAAGCAACAATAATACGTTACATTATTTTTTCAGGCTTCCTCTGATAGATTGTTCATGAGAACAGCATTTCAACCTAAAATCGGGGCAAAATTTACACTGGCAAGCATGATTTTCTTTTTTATTTAATAACGTGCAGCATAATATGTCCTAGAGGAAAAGAGGAAGGACCTGCTAAATTTTAATTTTTTGCGAAATGTTGAAATCCACTGATTCTACACGCAGTTATTTATTAACATGCTGTAGTTTTTATGTGAATTTTTTGTGAATTTTTCATTCCGTTGTCATATGTATTTTTCTTGCGGTAAAAAAGAAAATGCTTCCTTATTCATCAATAGTTGCCCCAATCGTGTGCAAATAATTCCAAATTGCATTCTCCGGCTAAATCAAATTTCTCACTGATACAAAATTTTAAATCCAATTCTTACCAAAATGTTCATTAAACATCGTTGATATGTTCGAACCCAGTTGACTTATCGTTATTTCTAGACTTGAACTATTTTTCCCGTCTTTTGTTGCTGTAAAGTAGCGCCATTATTTCCTAATGATCTCGGCCGGCTACACATCGCACCATTACAGTTTGTTTTGCTCATAGCGTGGAATGTTTTTAATCTCCTCTGAGCTGAAGAAGCACCATCGATTTCTATTTTCCCGAGTCCATTATGATTGTTGTTGGGAGGTGTCAACCGTAGCGGCTTCTAACGATACCATCTTTAGGACTGATCCATGAAAAGCACTTCTTTTATCACAAGGACCATCTCCAGAACCATACGTGCGTGTAGAGTGGAATGCTCACGTGGGTCTAGCGACGCAGTTCGCTCATTTCGATGCTCCAGTGACACGCATGGCACCACCGACCGAAACCTGAAAACTGCTTACCGTATGCCATGATGCTCGATTTAAAGTTTGTGCTACTGGGTGTCGTTCAAGTATAATTAAAAGATAGAGATGATGTTACAGAATGCGGTGGACGTATTTAGCTTAAATGTTGTTGATTCAATTATTGGTACGAAACCCTTTTGATCTGCACCGACCTACAAATACTTTTGTTTTTAGAGAGAATTTTTCCAGATTGAATGAGTTTCTTATATTTTAGACACTTATTTGTGTACACACAGAGAAATAACATTCTAGCATGGAAATCTAAGCTTCAAATATCACCCTCTACAATGAACTAATAACATAAACTTCATCCCCAAGTTTTTAGGTCATTTCATTAAAACTGACAGCAGTGTCGAATTTCCACATCGGCTGCGTCAAACAAAGAATCCAATGAAATCACAAATCAGCTCTCTGCGCGTCACGAAATAAGCGTATGTGAATAAGATAACTGTAATTTTGATATAATGCTCAAAATTACCGAAATTTTTCTAACTTTTTGCAAGCTGCTCTTTGCTGACGCGCCCCATCATATCGGCGTCGTAAACTTATCAGAGCAGATAAGATTTTCTGACACTGTAATTTAGAATCGGTAGTGCGATTCTGTTTTGAGCAAAAATTTCGAGTTATGTACACATTCAAGTGTTTGTGAAGCGTCATCATGATGAATGATTGAGTAAAGTCGTGTATCTTTGTATCTTTGTATCGTTGGAAGAGGTCTGTTGGTCGCTGCTCGGATCTCGCTCGATATTGAGGACAGTCAGTCGTCTGAATAAATAATTCTCAGTTCCGCGCTGGAAAAGAATCTGTAGAAATTTGGGCCCCCACATGCAAGAGACTTACTCTGCTCTTGAACAAAGTAAGCTCTTGAAATGTATTTATTTTTTGGTTTGTGACGTTTCTAAAAAGAGGAAAGATTTCCTTAGTTAATAGATAAATCAATAGCGCCAGTGTAAATATATACGCAGCGATATAAAATCAGTTGATGAATAGTGAGATCTGTCTCATCATCATTGTGTCATTAACTAAGATGTGAGTTGCCATCTTTGTGAATAGATAGCAGCACACGGCTGACGCATCACCGCACACATATCCAAAGGCTTTAGTTTCATCTGTAGGCATGCTGGAGCTGGAAGTAAGTTGGAGGAAATATTTAATTGTATAGAAATGTATCAAAATGCAGTCAAACTGGCCAATGGCCTCAATTTTACAAAATACGTATTTGATCCTAGCACTCGCTCGTTTGATGTACGCGGTAATACCACAGATCTGTGGTAATACTGAGTACAGAAAACGTCAGTTGCCTGTTTCTTTGCGTCGTTATCTGATCTTTGACTCGTCTGAGAAGCTAAATGAAGAAACTCAAGTTCACATGTACTCATATTCATTTATCCATTAATAACGTGGAGTCATTGTGCAAACGTAATGGAGCCAACAAAATAACGCGCACATGGAGACCATTGCGCTCTCCTCTCCTCAAGGGAATCGACAGAAAGGCAGATACAAACATTGAGGTAAAGATTCCACATTACCTAAGGATGATGGTGATGTGCATGGTTGCTTGGATACGGTGTAGGTGGCAACTTGAAATGCAGAATGCGAAACGGTAGCTAGAACACGATGCAAAAATTAGCTTATAATATTGAACCCAGAATAATGTGGGTGATGAGTTATTCAAACGCAAGAACAGTTTTGCTAGTTCTAGCGGTAATACAACTGTCACCTAACGTATAATTACTCCTTTTTCACCCTCGTAGCTAAAAAACTGGAGTGTAAACGTGCCACCTAATCCAAGTTTACAATCGATGTGCACGCTTGTTACTTTGACGTTACTCATATACCTCCGCTCTGAGATTGCGCGTGGAAAGTTTGAGTGTAGACCTGGAGTAGCAGCAATCAAATGGTCGATGGCTGCTGGGCATGAATGAATATTTAACTTATATTGAAATGTGGACTAGAGAGATTTTATTTTGTTTTGAATGTATTCCTCGGAAAATGCTGTAGACGCAGAACACATAAAGTACTACACTATCCTACAACAAATACGACGTAAAAAATGAAATTTCAAATAAAATTCCGGCTTAGGCACGGCGCTGATTCGTTTTTCCCTCATACGCGCGGTGGGCAAAACGGAGGGGAAGAACTTTGCTTAATTTTACAACTAAATTATTTCCAATTTCCATTTAATTTTCACCTATCTAAAAACTATGTATTTTCATGTAAGAAAATACCGAAAAGTTGTGCATTTCATTGGAGTTGGAAATTAAAATTCACGAGGATGAAAGCAAATACGAGCGTCTTTGTTCAATTAGTGGTAGTGAAATTTCCATCAAGCGCATAGGGAGGCTCGTATTTAGAACACTAAATGATTGTTTCAACTTACAAGCATCGCTGCACATAGCACCTAACGAGAGGCACATGTGCGACTGCGTACATGGATGGGAAGAGGAGGCGTTCCAAACCGTGATCACATCACTCTCGTCATCCACTGTTGTCTTTGTTCTTTCATTGTCTATAGTTAAGTTTTTATTCTATACATCGATCATTGATGTTAGGGATATTGAAATGGTTTTAAAAATTACCCTGTCAATAGTTGCAAATAATTATTCTAACAGAATTTTGTGTTCTGAGTAATCCACTGAGAAAATTCAAAATTGCTTTATAATTGAGTTTATATCAAGGATTCGTTCTAGTATCTATAAGTAGTGTATTGATTTGTTGGCGTTACGTTGTAATTAAAATACCTCATAGAGTGAATTTCAAGTTAAGGTTCAATTAGTGGAACATTATTCGCGTACCAATCTCCTCCAAATGAGCCTTTCTTTGAACGAAGGGGGGTTCGTAACATTTATTCATCGTTCAAAAATGTACACAATACTCATTGCGTGGCTGTGGCTGAGTGTTAATAGATCGGTACGATGCTCTAGGAGATGCGGAGAGGGAGTACAATTCCGCGCAGCAACTGAGCGACTCACCCAACTGTAACAGGCAGTAGAATCGTGTGTGTTTAGTGCAGCACACATCAAGACTTTACAGGCACTGAACTGGAAAGTGTCTTCTTCTTTATAATTGTAAGAACGATTGGTGGGCTATACCCGGTGCACAGGAAAGTGATAACAAGCTGTGCACTGCGTTCCCTTGTTCGGATTGGATGAATTTATCATACACAGCCTGCGCTCAGATGATGTTCTGCGGGTGCATTTTTCGCTTAAAATTCTCTTCATTAGTCGCATTTCAGTACGATGTCTGATGAATGAACAGACGACATTGACGAAGGAATGAAACATTTCATTGGCTTTAGACATACATATATACTTGAAATTTCCATCAGTACAAATTACTTTAGTTCACGAGCGTAAAATGTAATTAGCTTGTAATGGTATCATCTTATAGTACATCTACTTCAGATGACGTATTATTCATTGAACTAACTGATTAGTTAGAAACAGGAAAATCGGGAAAACTTGAAAACTTTTGAGCCATCAAAAAGTTTCGTTCAGTATTTATGAGTTCACACGACACAATCACCAGAAAATTCGAAAATAATTTCCCTATAGAGTGGAATGCAAATATTTTTTCGCTCAAGGGAGAGCAAATAATTCAGAGCGCCTACAAGAACTCAGGAATTCATACTTTCTATAAGCAGAAATGACTTCAAGTTGCCTCAGGCAAATCCAACACATGTATTCGCTGCCTTCTTAATTCTAGCTTGTGTCAACTTTGGGGTTAACAACTAATCTAAATTTTGAAAGTTGAATTAAAACCCCATCAGAATTCGAGGCCTTTTCCTTCTTGCAATTATACGTTCTGTATGGACATTGATTGCGTGTTGTCTGCTGAGCTGTGCAAATTGTTACGACGATAACAGAAGTTTGCCTGCCGTGTCGAATCACAGAAACATCTTCGCAATGACGGGAACTTTTCAGAGCGCCAAAAAACCCTCATAAAGTTCACTAGTTCCCGTCGTCTGCAATAGGACAAAGATAGCGCAATGCAAACAAAAACGCCGTAAAATCCACTTATGAATGCATACCTCTCTGAGTATAAATTGAAACCGGCGAGAGTCTCAGAAAGAGTTCGTTGGTTCACATTCCGGATTCTTCGAAAGCTCTGGGCTATGCGGACACTGAAGCGCCTGCATCTTAAGCAACAGATAAATACTTGTCTCGGTTTTTTCCTCAGGAATGCACGAGTGAATGATAGAAATAACTGATCAATGATATTATTGCAATCTTCGAAGGAAATCATTGGAGGCATTTCCTTACTAATGGAGCCGGCACTTGCAGGATCCAATTAGATACGGTACGTGCCCCGGCTTCGTATTTTTTGTGAGGATGGCAAGTTTTTCTACAGTTTCTTATCTCGGAGACTTCACGCTCTCATACGGGTCTCTATCTCATGTGAATGAAAACGATGGAATTCGACAGCATCATTAACCAGATTATAAGAGAATTTTCGGAGTCAACGGGAGACATAGTTCAATTTAAAAGCTGACGGAAATGATGAGAGTCTGTTTTTGTCCCTTGAACTGCTTTCAGATTTTGTTTTATGCTCTAAAACAATGATAAAGTGGAATAATCTATCATTGAAAAAGGTGAAAACAGGAGTAGTGCGACGACTATAACGATATTCCCATTACTCCGGGTTTTATTATTAATTTGAAAACGAATTCTCATTAGCCATCACAGCCTGATGTGAGTTATAGCGTTTTATAACTACTTTAGATTAAAGTCCATATTTGAAGTAGCTCGCGTATACCTCTCATTTTAATTATTTTAGGGAAATTTCAAGTTTAATTCTGTTCAAAGTATTCCATTGTTCACTCTGATTCCAATCATAAAAGTTTATTATAAATATTATTTTTGAACAAAACTTCACCTCATGTTTTTTTATGTAGAATGAAACCAGCGTGAGCTTTATCAAAAATAAGTACACGAAAAAGTACTCGTTATTTAGTTTAGGCGGGTATGATTAGGTCGCGAATTTCATGAAATTTTTCTGCAAAACAATATTTTGCTGCGAGGGGGAGTGTAGGCAGAATGAGCAATGAGAACTTTTAAGCCACTTTTCGCTATCAATACAAAAAAAAAACAGCAAATGAGCAAAATTTCACTCCGTAAACGATAACAGGAAAAACTGTGCAAGTGACAGCCATCGTCCAGAGTTTCTTATGCCCAACTAATGAGAAGTAAACATCAACGTCAACTTGTCACACACACTGCAGCTGATGAGCGGCAAAAAGTTTCTGTAATTGCACCGACTCATAACAACCAGAAAATACCAAGGATCAAATTCCTGCTCAATGTAACCATCAGGTTAAATCACAGCGGTTCATCTTCTTAGTTACTCTTACAACGTAACACGTTTGCTCTTGCATGTCTTCACACCTTCAATTAACCTTTGATAAATTTGGTAAATCCACATTTCCCCCCCGCAAATTACTAGTCAGAGCTCACTAGAACAGGCCTAGCAAGTATAATAAGTAGTAACTATTTTCACAGTCGTTCACAGACACTATGTTCAATTGAACGGACTTCAAGCCGTCGTTCACTGCTTAGTTTTACAGGTGGGACCACGTCTAGTTCGTATCCTGACACTCCGGCCGCGCGCTGCTGAGCGGTGTAGCAAGTCACGCTCTTCAAGGAGGAAATTAAGAGTGGGGGAAAACAGCCGTCTGTACAGGCATGCATAGATGAGAACTGTCCATATTGTACGGAAGCTGATGGCAGCAAATTCGGAGTAAAAGTAAGCACCAAGATAACTTGACTAAAAAACTTTCTTTTACGTTCTTCCATGTAACGATCCATGATGTTCTAAGACACAGCTATGCCGCCAAAGTCGGCATCATGCTTCAAAATCCTGATTGCTGGCATTTGAATTGCCAAATTTGACCACTAATCTTTACGTTTCGGTCGATTCAATTTGGCAGTGATTGCGAAACGGTCTTTGAAGAGACCATCATTTGCTTGCCGCTCCAAGAAGTTCAATTTGAAGGCAATTAGAATGGCTGGGTATGCCTCTTAGATGGTCTCGCTGCACAGAGATCAATATGAATTTCTTCCCTTGAATTCGTAAGGCCATGCAAAGATTTAAGGTCTTGGCGCCTAAAAGTAGAGAAAACACTTATTTTGATTTACGATGTCACATTGACCTTTCAAGAAAACATTGTAATTAAAAATTTAAAAGCGAAGAAAATGCTAATAAAATTAGTCATTTTTATTCAAAAGAAAGAAAAAAACCGAAAACGTTTCGGAGACCAGCTCCATCATCAGTTCTGTAAAATACAAAGTATGATCAATCG
>JACJUY010000109.1:11446-24368 GCA_014220935.1 Platorchestia sp. MABIK | reverse complement strand
ACCAGCACCTAATGTAAAGTGTACAGTACACCAGTACCTAATGTAAGGTGTACAGTACACCGGTACCCAATATTGCGATATTTAGCTCAAGTGTAACAGCAGCTCAAGCGACAGTAACTACGGAGATGTCGGAGAAAACATTGCGTGAGATTGAATTTCGTTAGAAATACTCCATGCAGCACAAGTATCACATGGTGAAACTGGCGAATGACGTAAAAAACTTTAGTCATTGTTGCTGAAATTGAAGAAAATACAATCCTTCATCAATATTGGTTCGTCTGTGAAAAAATCTGAAAACTACGAAAAGCTTCGTTGGCAGTCTGTGTGTTTGCTGAAATTTCACTTACGTTACAAATTCGTTCATTAACAATGAATAGTACGCTATGAATCTTTGAAATGAAGATGGTCTCGTAGTTGGAAGCACGTAACAAAAATAAAATATAAAAAATTCAAATTTGAAGGTAATCGATTTTTGGATGGGCCTCAATTGCTTGTAAACATATCTCGACGTTGAAATAAGTGATAGATCTTTTAATTATTATGAATGTATCACGCATTTATTACACTGGTGTTCATTGTAAAGCTCCATGCTCATTCAAAATAAACACAAATCTGATTATTTCCACACAAAGACGTAGACCAGTAATGTACCTTCCTTGTTTTTACCAGGGCATTGAAATCCAGGTTTCCACCATCAACTGAATTCAATTTCAGCGATGATGAATGGAAAAAAAGAAATTGCATTGACAGCTTGGACATAAGAAAGATGAGATTTGACGTGGCCAACGTCGCTTTGCTGCCAGACAAACATGACACTCGGTGAAGTCCAACTGCGTTTGTTCGACACTGAGTTTAAACGATGCTTCACTCTGAGTTACTTCATTAGGATTGGTCAGTCATGTCATCATTTGAGATTCGAAAAATATTTTGAAGTTTAGTTTAATTTTTCTACTAATGCTCTACGCACCCCCTTATATTCATTGAGTCTGGCAAGAGTTCTTAACCCAATCCCGCTGAAAAAACGTCATCGAATCAATTTAATCGTAGGATTTAAGGATCATTTTGGCTCGCTCTGGGGAACTTTTAGAAATTATGTCTTATTAATGCTCTAAATATTACAAGTATCATCCACAACCCAAGCATTACCCTTAATTTAACGAGTGTAATTCTTACCAGGAGTACCAACTTTAATGTGACGGTGATCAACCTTATCGTGAGTGGAATTTTAAATTTGGCGAGAATCATCCCAATCTGGAGTCTGATCTGTTATTTGATGGATAACATTCTCATCACGAGTATTATCCATCATTTCACTGTAAAGTTAGAGCCCGGTTGTATGCCTCAAATTTTATAAACATCGTTAATCTATCAGCAGCTCTGAAATGAAATTAAATTTACACTCTACCGAAGATGTTTACAGCCGAATAAGTTACTTGAATGTGAACTGAAATTCTCTTCTCAAACTGAATTTAGAAAAAAATGGCTTGTAGAATAAATTTTTTTAACATACTTTGCAAGCTGCTATAGGATTTTCAATTTCACCATTAACTAGTCATTTACGTAAGAAATATTTCGATGAAGAGCAACCCTGATTGAACGCATTCTTTGACCCACAAAAATAAGAATTCTTTCAGCAATACAAAGTCTTTCATCAGTGAATGAACCCCAATTCAACAAAATAATAAATATTCCAAGAGAGCCACATTGCAAAAAGGACTTTTAACTATTAGTATATATGGAATCCGACATCAAAGCCACGCTCGGTACCGGAATTCACATGGAAATTTGTTCGGGAAACTATTGCTTTGGCATTTCACTTTTTTTTGTGCTGAAGTAGAATCCACGGACCAGAATAAAATCACTTTGATCTTCGACGCATCACCAGAGATCTCATCCTTTCATTCTTCTGTTCTTTGCGTTTGATGACGCGCCAGTGACACCGGTTCTTGTAACATGCACACTGAACACTACACTAAGGTTACAAATTTAGTCCGCGCAAGTGCATTGTTTTATCCCCCGTAATTTGTGTTCACCTCAATCTCACATCGGCACAGCGCCAGATCCAAGGCGTCTGGACGAACAGAAGTGAGCTGTTGCTTCTCTGAGGTGCGCACACGCCTTGTGCGGCTGATACAGAGTTATTGACAGCACTAATGAAAGCGCTTTATGCGGTGAGGTGCACGTATTGTTATTAGAAGGTTGCGTAGAGCGGCCTAAAATCGCTAATTGGGGTCTTTTAGGTGGAATTATAGTTTAATTGAACAACACGTTCAAAGTGGAATATGAAGTCGGTTCATGTTTCATGAACCACGAATTACTAAGTCGGCTTAAATCCATGCTGAAATCTACCATTGAAAAATCAAGACTCTGCAGTCTACGAGTTAGATTAAAATTTAAAGGTAAATCTTAGCCAAACTAACGCAAGTTACTTTGTCACAAAGCACCTCTTCAGCTATCGCTTGAAATTAGACTTTGAACGTCAAGAACATATATAGTTAAGCTTCGAAGTTTACGAGTTTCATGCCCGTAATTGCAGATCACCATGAAAGTTTTCTCCCTCCAATTGTTCATCAGAGATTGCGTTATCTGCTAAGAAGAAACTCAAGAAACCGATCACGTGCTGCACTGAATTGATATTTTATTTCGTAGGAGTGGCTGTCAAAATGAGGGCTTTAATCACCATACTTTCACTACAATGCCTCCCATGTGGTTGAATAGAAGGAGACCGAAGGATGTTACTCATTATATTTTGGTTTCCTGCTATGGAGCATGATGGAAGGCACTACAAGAATACAGCATAGTAATATATTTTTCCACCAAATCTTGATTTGAAATAAAATCTATTATTTAGTGCAGCACAGCCTGCAACAAGAGGAACATTGTGCATTACGCGAGTGGCAGGAGGTGGCCTTATGCTTCACACGGGGGCTTGCGTGCGGTGGTCCCTGCGAGTAAAGGTTTAAGCGCCCCGCAAATAATAGCCTTATTGTCTCGCTAATTGCTTACGATGTCGTAAGAATTCCGAGTTCTGTATAGCACTCGCGTGTTAAACGCATTACAACGCACGACGCTGACGGCTTTGAGTTAACCTTTTTGCCGTGATCATAGAGCCATGCCGTCGCCGCACTGGCCACTCAGGGGTCCTAAAGATAATGCTCCTGTGGTATACTTAGATAAGATGTGTTCGCCACAGTTTGTTCGTGTTTAGCTTGCGCATTTTATCTGCTAATTTCAGTGCTGGAATTGAATGCCAGTGGCTGAAAAGGGATGAAATTTCTTTTTTATAAAACTCATAAAATCTTGTGAGGCAAACGGTCCCTTGTTCACTAACATTGTCTCTGAATTTAAACTCACCTAAATTTAGATTGCAAACAAGATTATTTCCTTGTGTGATGACTGCACGTAAGTATTGAGGTAGGTTTCACTGGTACGTTGCTTGGGTTGGCTTTAATTAATTTTAATTTGAGATTTTAGGATAATATTTTTATAAAGAGAGATACAGTTACGCTTAGCGAAATACATAAACTTTAAATTTTGATCAGCATGATGCACTGCACTTAGGTTCAGTCAATGGCAGCTCTTGTATCTCTCGACATTGGGGAGAAATGTACAGACGACTGACTGTCATTATTTTGTAATGTCTGTCTGCTCGTCATGGTTCAAAACTTGAATATTCTGGAGCTGACGAACCCGTTTCATGTTCTTGTAGGGCATAAATGAGGTCTTTTCTGCCTTATATGTTAATCGCGGCTTTGGCATGCCACCATCGAGCTCGGACAAATTTGTGCGTAGTTCCAGCGATGAAAATGACCAATTCATAATTCTTAAATTCTTATTCGAGCGAGAGAGGCGCACCAGGACAAGGCAGGGAAGGGAGAGGGTGGCTTGGCAGTACAGACTGTAAGGAAGGCCGTAAAATTACGTGCGACTTTTATGTGAAGTAATTTACTGGCAAATTTACTCTGGTGGTTCTCATTGAGGTGAGTTCTCTATCCTCCTGTCAATTACGGAGTTGGTGATAGTCAAAATTTGGTTGGTGCCCACAGGCATTTGAACGATTATTCAGTTGAAATAAGCATTAGTTTTGATCAGACTAAAAGCTATTTGATTCTGGTGATTTTTTAATACACTGTGAGCAAGAAACACACGGCAACGACTGATGAGAGATAAGTGTAAACTGATAAATGTTTTGCAATGCTGTGAATCGTGTTCATTTATCGGTTAAAGCTTACAAGAGCCAGAAATTTCGCACATCTCTACCTGTAGCCCCGGGGAATAATTTTCGATGCAGTGTTTTCATTCATATCAGTTAACTCGGTTCTTTTTACCAATGCATCAGCAGGTACTGAACTTTTTGGACGACAGGAAGCCTTCTGCAGGAAGATTACTGAATTACTCTCTGAAAAGTTTACGAATTTAACTTGCACTAGGGAACCTAGATGTCCATAATTCGTTTGACTTTGATTCCCTCCCGCGATGCGTCAGATGGAGCGCAGCAGAGGCCTCGGATGCTCCCCTCAGGACATGCGTCTCAGCTAACCGCCACAACTTTCGGCATTCAATTTTCTGAGCATTCAGTGAAGCCTAAAATAGCCAGCTTATGAAATGCTGCAATAAGAATCGTCTAAATATCACTTGAACCACTGCCTCGAAATTTAAGTATTCTTAAATCTCTTACACACGAATAGAAGACGATGGCTATATTATTCAGCCCTCGAGAGTGTCGGAACATCGCAACCCTGTTTTCTCAATGAGGTCAAGAAATGATTTGCTCGCAGTACTTGAACGTTTTTGATCCTCAATTTTCAAAAAGCTTGAGCTCTTGTTGGAGGAGTGCGGTGCGGTTGGAGGAGTGACAGAGATTCTCAAGTCCATACCTTCAGCCTCTCGTGCGCAATTGCTCACTAACCAAAATGTCACTCGAACGTTCAAAATTTGGAGCAATTTTCTAGATCTCGACAGCAGCGCATCAAATCCATGAGTCAAGGTCTCTGAAGCACCTCCTCCACCACCGTCATCACCACCTGTAGAAGGAACCAATCCAACGCTAATGATTTACATGACAGCACTTACACATGGTTCTGGGGATTACTAATTCTCTATATTATTCATTCTTTCACCCAAACTGCCATGGGAACGACTCATTCACGCCTCGTTACGTCTTAGACTCGTGAGTGTCGGGCAACTGAAGGATTCCGAGCCGAAATGTGCGCCTTCAATCAGGGAGAAGGCGTCGTAGGCCATGTTACTGAGGAGAACGGCCTTTACGAGGCAATCTCGTGTTTAGAGCTCGAGAGGTCATTCGGTAGCTCCATTATTGACTTGAAAGAAGGCCGCTATCATACTTATTCAGGAGACTCAAGGTGGTAATCGCTGCACATTTTGCATAATGACTTCCAAGAGAAATGACCCGAGCTAGCGAACTCTGGCTGCAAGTGAAACATATTGCTTCGTAGACTGCAAGAAGCGGGGCTTGATTTCTTTCGATCAATGCCCCCTTCTTCCTCCAGTTGACTGATGTAAGCTAGTTCGTCTAGAGGGCTGATGTGTGTACTTGTGTGGCACCTGGGGGTCGGTAATTAGTACATAGATACGATAACTTATACGAATTTTACACACCCACTTTTCTGGTATTAAAAGTCTTGCTGGGCAGGCACCAATCGCGTTCAACTTTTGTGTGGAAAAGTGGTTTATTTTAACTGTTTCTTCAGAAAACCGTGCCTCTATTTGAAGTGATTCGTATATCGGTCACAGACTTCAATAACGAGTCTTATTTTCATTCAACTTGTTATCGGAGTGTATTCTCGCATCCGCACGAGCCTACAATCGCGTATTAAGAACCCCTGCTTCTAAGGAATAGGTACATTTATTGAAAATGAGAAGTCATGATCAAGAATTCTATTAAATTAGCTTTCGCGTGACAGCACTCGTACCTGGCTGTTTTCTCACGAGTAGCAGCTAAGTCAATATGGAATGCTTGTCAACGACTGTCAAATGACACTGGATAAATTACACCAATTCCTTTAGAAACAAATGTTTTCAGCAAATTATTGTCTTCCAAGACTTATAAATTGAATAATTTATTAAAGAATTAAAAAAATGAGTTAGGGGGTTTTTTGGACATGAATGACTGAGAAGCCTATTCACAAACTTTTAAGATTTTAAAGAGATTTTAAGATTTTTATAAAGATCTGAGAGACCGATTTGGATACATTTGAAAACACCAGCAAAGTACCCAACCTCAAGCATTCGCTATCTAACTCCAGCCCTAATATCGTTCATGGTTTTGCTTGAGCATAAAGAGATATAAGGAGTATTAGTTTATGCACACTTGATTATAATTTAGCTATAATTATTATTAGGTTAAGGTGCAAGGACCGCATGTAAAACGATAGTGCTAACGCAGTGAATGTCCCTTGAGAAGAGTTAAAGTTGTCTTATAATTCTATTATAACTCAAAAAACTTACTAAACGCATACTATTTTTACCTAAAGGTCATTATACGCACCTAAGATGATATAATCAAACAAGAATTTTGGAATATTTCTGTGCTACAGGTATACAGTGCTGATATTAAGACGTCTTAGAGGCTCGGCACGCTTTCAATGGCATTTACAATTTTAGCTGATGATACGTTGAAAGTATTGGATGAACCCCGCACAGCTTATTTAGCTTTACTGTTTGCGTTCTAGACTCATTTAACCTTCTTATCTCTCAGTTGACTTTAGTTTAAAATCCGTCCTGCATGCGAGCGAGCTATCGACCGATCTTCCGAGCACTACTTTTGACAGCACAGAAAAAAAACGAGCGGCTCTAGAAGACTCGTCTGAAGGCTGACAGCCGCGTATTCATCACCGACTTGTGCATGAAGTTTTTATGCGTTCTAAAGGCGACGCAAATGAAATCTTCGTTCTCATCCTTTGACGAAATTTAACCGCATGGTGGACGCGTAAGTCAGAAGATTTCGTTTATTAAAGATAAATAATCAGGTTCTCATGACCGCACATAAGACTGTCTTTTGAACTTTTTTCTCATCGAAAGAGTTTTTTAAGTTTCTCTGTAAGGTTAAAACTGGAATTCTAACTTCGTTCTTACCAAAAGTAGACTGCGCATCTCACTCTTGTCTATGATGTTTGTTTAATAATTTACAATTTTCTTCTTTTTCTCCAAAATTAATTTTACTTAGTCCTTTTAATTCTCAGCAAACTAATGCTTGCTGTGTCCCTGATAGAAACATGAAATATGTCTTCTCCTGGAATTGAAAATTCTTGAACAAAAACCAGGTTTTAACCGTTTTTGATGAGTTTGAGAACGAACAGAAATACTTAGTGATCCTTCAAATATTAATGATCGAGAACATGCCTTACACATGGAAACAATTCGGCGAAACGTTTTGTTTGAAGTGAATTACAAACTTTCAAAGCTTTGAATGTCTCAGAGCGGAGGTGGTGATTCCATGAACGATGGACTGACACAGTTCAATTAATTTGAGTGCGGCGAGGCTTAGAATTTCAATGATTTTTGGGAATAGCTAAAATTAAATCAACCAGATGTGATGTGAAACTACCATTGCATAATTGGTCTGTCTATGTTGGCATATGTTCTTTGAACAGAAATGTTCAGTTTAAATGCAGAAATGAGAGGAAAAATGCAATGAAATAAAAAGTATACTACCGAAATATCCTCAGTGATGTAACCTACATCGCTTTCGGGTGTGAAGAAAATACCCGCAACTCCAAGAATGTCGAATTAACTTTTTTGGCCTAAATTTTCAATTTGGAGCTTCTTTAATGCAAAAAGGATTAAATACCATGCAGTGTTACCAAATGTTGAGCGTTCATTTTAATTAGAATATAATTAAAACGAGCCAAAACTTGAAATTTGGCCTGAAAAAGCCAATCTATATAGCAACCTTGGGCTAAAAGGCACTTTAAGTAGCACTAATATTCATGTTGTTTTTCAATTGTTTAATTCCCGTGGTTATTTACACTACTTCTAACTGTACTGATGGTAAGCAAAATTAAGAGTGTAAATCGTTATAAAATCACTGTAATACTTATGAAAGAGAGTTCACTCCACTGGAATTATGGGCGGGGCTTTTACTAAGTACATAAATGCTGGCGTAAGTTTCGGCAGACATTTGATCACATGCATTCTGGTGACCCACTTTCCCAATTTCTCATCTGACAGACCCAACTGTACACGTCTATACATACACTCAAGATTCTGAAATGGCTGAGACAATGAAAGATATATAAGTAATACTTGATATATATAAAAAAATAAGCTCATGATTTTGAAATATCGTAGATAATGAAAAATACATTTCGTTCCTTGAGTTACCTTCGGATGTTCGTGAGGTGAAACATACCTACTGTAAGTTTCAGCTTTTCTGTTGACCATGGTTTAAATTTACTTGATGGACGGAAACACAATTTATGTCATTTCTTGACTCACTCGTGTTATATTTAGACCTGCTCTTTGCAGAAATTCTTAGCAAAAATTTCACTATTTATTAGATGCTAGAATGATGTACTGAAAATGGTTTACCTGCAGTTGACCAATTGGATTCGATTCCTTTTATGAGCATAGTAACATTGGACGCATGCCGCACACTCGTGTCTACTTCGCAACGACTTTTTTCTTCGTCTCTGGTGCTCCACTCTGGCAGTTGTTTTTTGAGAAGATATTTAATTTCAATATAGTTGATACAGTTATATCATATGTGGAGTTTTCAAATGCCGTATAATTAAAGTGAAGATGCAACGTCGGTTATTCCCAGTCGAGTCCTCTACTTCACACATCAGGGCCGAGGGGGAAGAGTGGATCACTTCTCTCCTTTTTAAATGAAAGAAACACCGGACTTACATTGCACAGTTTCAAACTATAGACCTTACTGACAAAAAACGAATGGTCATAATCACTAGGCCTCGGTGGCTCAATAATGTTAAGTGGATGTGTTATTATTAGCAGGGAAGTGGGCTCCGTTTTTAACTCCTTTGAATGTTTCATAAAAAATTTTCCGCAAAGTTTTAAATCTCTCAGAAATGAGATATTTTATCCGTTCAACTTTAAATTTCCCCACAACGCAAGGACAAAAAACAAAAAGTAATGAAAAAACGATACGAAGTAGAAAATGAGTACAAGGGAAGGAATGCATTTTTCCTAACGCAATGATATCACTTGAAAATCTCCTCATCATACTTCACCACTAGTTTTCCATGCATTTACATTTATATTCGCTAAATTTCAGCACAATCACCTTAACAACCTCACGCTTTCTGTTCTACATTGCTCTTGTACATGTAGGTAAATCGTTCAGCTGGCACCAGGGATTGTGCCACCAGCTCTGTGCCCTCTGGTCTCCCGCCCAGTCCGTACAGCACAGGACATGCGGGGCGCATTGTTGGATAACATTACATAGTACAACTTCTTGCCTTCAATCCGAGGCCAGGGAAGCATTGGCGACATTATTCACTTCAATATGTTAGTTGCAGGGATAATAAAAACGGTGTTTGCAAATAACTCTACTGGGAACAAAACTATACTGGGAACATAACTATACTGGGAACAAAACTATACTGGGAACATAACTATACTGGGAACAAAACTATACTGGGAACAAAACTATGCTGCGAACAAAACTACACTAATGACTGAAGAGGACCCAGCAGGGATGAGAGATAGCTACTTGAGAGCGGCAGCTCTACAAGCCTGCGTGCGTCGTCACCACCAAAATGCATCCGACCACAAGCGCACAGAATGAGACACAACATTACAATGACACGAGACATGCGCGCGTGTGAATAGAAATTCCGTGCAAGAAGGACAAAAATCGGTAATAAGTGGCAGAGACATGGTTGTCACCTGACAAATAGAATATAACAACTGGAATCATTCTCGGGCTGAAGCCGTCCCAAGCCGTTACGGGCAGCCACGCACAGGCACCAGAGGAGAAGTAGTGACTAAATAATAATAGGCCCCGAACTGTAGTCCTAATAGACAGCTAAAAATGAAATTTTTATTAAATTTTCTATCCAGTAACCCGCACGAACATTGAAGAGCAGTCTTGTGATGAACCGAACTTTTTAGTTCTTACCGACAATAATACAGTTTTCTGTGACAGCAAAGTAAGAATAAGGCTGTACATTTGATTATACGTGTGCTTTACTGTCAGTGAAGATGTTAAGACCAGCGTAAGATATCCGTGCTCGATTCTAGAGTGACCCAGAATTTTCCAGCTCTTTTATTATCAAATAGCAACACAATGAAATGCAACATGAAATTCAGAGAGCATAAAATTTTTCAAGGCTTATGAAGACTAGAAATACATCATGAAAAGAGTCAAGTGAATACTATCGCTGGTAGCAACTTTCTGATAATTTTTGAAAGACATGATCACCGACAAATCTGATTTGCCAGCCTTCTACAGTAGGTAGATAAGACGATGAGATCAGGAGCGGTGCTGCCGAAGGCGATCCATTGAAGAAGTTCCAGGTACAAAGCGGCCTTTGTGCACGGCAGGCTTCCGTGGTACGATTCCATGGTAACCAGCGGAGGCCGCGCTGCTCTCAGACTTTCACTTCAATGCTATATACTGTACATATCCCACTTTCATGCTATTTAGTACATCTTTAATAACATTAGAATGCTACTTCATTTCGCTACCTTGACGCAACGTTTTATTGCCGCGTATATGTATAACTACTCTATGACATATGCTACTTAATAACTACTTTAATGCTCACGTTTTGTTTTCATTTTACTTTAATACTTCTTGTTGCCACTGTTGATGTTTTATCTGGTTAGTAGTTTGTCGCTTCTCTGATTTTTGCACTGATAGTTCATTCATGCCATCAACCCTCTTTGAAATTACTACGTCAAAACATCACCATGAAATATTTATTCCATTATAAAATATCGTTGCAACGAATATGATCACTACGTTAAATCAAAACCAACACTGCAAATTGAGTTCTCTGCCGCAATTACACAAGCGACTTTAGACATTTCTCTACAAATGCCTGGAATACTGATAGCAATAATACCTTTGTGTCACCATTGCATTACTCATTTACCTGTACTAAAAATTAGAGGACCTCGCACTTCGACATCTCTAATGGACGTCGCAACAGAGAAACGCAGTTTCACATGTTTGATTGGCTAATGCAAGATGATAAACATTAAGAATTTGCCAATACAGTTAACCGGGTTTGGAACGGATTTTATAGCACACTGCTGTTCAGCAAATTGCCTGTGTTAAAATCTCCTTTATACATAAGTTTCTCAGGTATAAGATTTCATACTTATATGAATATTTTATTATTACTTCGGATTTATATACGCTCATTTGCCTATTTAGCATTACGTGTAAGCAGCTACAAAGCGAGTTGTCATAACAGTAATACTGCACAGTGAGTCAATATCAGAAATTTATCGTCTGACCGACGATAATTTACATCTGAATTTACCGGTAGTTATCATCTTCTTCTTCCTATAAGCCGACGATATATCGTCGGATTTCCTTGGAATTAGTGTCGCGAATGTCTCATATTATCATCTGATTAACGGTAAATTTCCGTTTTTTTACTGTACATTTTGGACGAAGACCCACGATATTAACCAGTTAATTACGGTAATTCTAGTTAAACGGTAATTATAGTCGGTCTTCGTTCAAAACTTACGATAGCAACCGGTAATTTAACGTTAAAAATGGCTACTCTAACCACTATATTCCGGAAGATTCATTAGCAGTGCAACGATTTTTCCCAAAAATTGCGAATTGCTTCCAAAAACAATAGGCCACATCTCGTGAAACTCATCTGTCCAATTACCGTGAATTTGAAGACTTCACAAAAATTATCGAAATTACTTATTCAAATTTAACAAATTTGTTTAATATTGTATATATTTCATCAAGTTTCTTACAAATCGCGATAATTGAAGAGATTGGTATTACAGGATGAGGCCTATTGTAACAAGTAACAATGCATTATTTGAAAAAATAGCTGCGATGCAGATGAATGCTACAGTAAGGGGGCTCAAATTGTCATCTTCATCGTAGAACACGAGACTATTACGATAAGTCTCACAGTACAATATAGAGTCATTTCAAATCGCCACTGATTTATAAATGGGTTAAAACATTACATATGTTCAATAAATATATTTATTTCAATTTCAACAGCAGACATTTGACAATTGAAATAAATTCTTACAAAAATATCTTCAGCACGCCAAGAATTCCATCTCAGGTTGTTTGCAAGACTCATCACTGCAAACACTACGTATAAAACATTCATCTAAAATTAACTACCACCACAAAAGGACTCATCAAGCAACCGATTACTAAGAAAATTTTACCAATTTTAAATTAAATTTGCACACTTGCATTCTTAGACATCAAATATCTACAATGACTAGCCCTCTCAACTACTACACATCTTCGTCCTTCAATTGGGATGAGGAGACGACAGCTAGGGCCCGCACTAATGCTTTCGAGTCTCGAGTAACAGAGGGCGGAATTATCCTCCACAGCTATACCTCTTCAGAAGAAGTTACCCTCCACCTCCCGCTTCTATGCGGCTCCGACGTTTGTACTCTCTATAGGATTCTAAATTTACAAGACATTCACATCATAAAAAAACTAACAACTCAAATTTTTCAAATGGAACTTTTCCATAAAACTGGTGCTATTAGGCACACAAATTTTCGTAATGCCAAAACCTCATGTTCGATTAAACGAAAATAAAATCCGCAGAAAAAATACAACATACATTGAGTTTTTTTGGTACCAAAAATAGATGAACAGATGTCACATCAAATTAGTACGATCAGTAAGTACTAGTATCGAATGAGCTTGTGGTGATCCCAGCGGCAAGCCGCGGACCTCCACAAGACCTGAGAAAAGCTGCCTCCAGAC
>JACJUY010000108.1:346591-374479 GCA_014220935.1 Platorchestia sp. MABIK | reverse complement strand
CTGCTGAGGGGTGCACAACTGGGAGGTGGACTGCTGAGAGGTGCACAACTGGGGGGGGCCTAACTGGGGGATGGACAACTGAGAGGTGGAAAATTGAGGACTGGAAACCTGAGGGTGAACAACTGAGAGACAGACAGCTGGGAGGGACAAAACTAGGAGGCGTACAATCGAGTGACAGCCAACTGAGAGGTGGATGCGTACAATCGAGTGACAGCCAACTGAGAGGTGGATAACTAAGGAGGACAACTGAGGGATGGAAAACTGAGGGGTGGACAACTGGGAGATGGATATCTGTAGAAGGTTGGACGAGTGATGGGGTAACGTACTGGATGAAGCAAGTTGATCCGACAAAAGACAAATGAATAGAAAGGTGTAAAAGGCCTATGGTGGGGTTGTGTGATAGAGGATGCCACAAAATTTACATAGGACTGAATTGGTCATTGAAACGAGTAGTTATTGGTGAAATGGGAGAAGGAGGTGTAAATGTGCAGGGGCGTGTATCTACAGGAGGTGACGTTGCAAAAACATGGAGACAGGATGAAAAGTACATGGATGAAATACGGCATAGAGATCCAGTTATTATTTAGTGAGCTTAGAAACAAAATCTTAGATAATTGTGTGAACGAAGAACAGATACAAAGAAAACTGTGTTCAAGGCTCAAGAAATGATGGATGAGAGATCAGTAATTCAAAGGCCTGCAACTAACAACGGCTAAACGAATCAAGAGGCTGCAACTTATCAACATCACCCACATGAAATCTTTAGGAATAACAATACTTTCTCCCCGACATTGTCCATTAAACTGCTCAGTCAAAGTTCTTATACTCAATCTAAGGAAATTGCAGTCAATGTCTACGTTTTCAATATCCGTCTAAGTTGGAAATCCCCGAAAGACAAAAAATCTTTCCTAGAGGATGTCTTAGGGATTCAAAACTGAAGGTAGATAATTAATTCGTGTTTAAAACTGACCTGCTAAAAGAATCAGAACTGATAAATGGTAAAAATGGGCTCTGGCAAGTAGCAAAAAAAATAGGCTTGGGAGTCACAGTCTGCATTTTCATTTTTTAAGTTGTGCTAATCTCTGTTAATAGAAAGCAGATTGGAGAACTCTGCGCAAGATCATACATTTTTAATCTGAACCAAGCCTATTTTTATTCGAGTGACGTTTTGGAGTACACTATTTCGAATTAACTAGCCATTCTATTGATTTTGTGCTAAGGGTACGGACATTCAACGATATCGAGTGACAAAAATGAACTGAACGTAATGTTGAATTGCTCCATTATTGTGACATGATGCGAGTACAGTGCCATGAAATAATGAATTTTACTTCTAAAAATTCAGGTGACCTTTGCTGATATGCTCACGTGAGCGTACAAATAACATGAAAACAAAGCATTATGCTATATATGACAAGAACATACGTTAGGTGTACGTATGACCCAAACAGAACAAATAAGAGCCTCTCAATAACGATAAGCTGAGATGAAACATGCCTGGAATAGAATCACGAAGCATTCAATAAAATTACACAACCGTGACTACGAATTTGAAAACGAAAGGGAACGATAAAGGAAACAACTATTGTCACAAACATGAAACATGCCTGGAATAAAATCACAAAGCATTCAATAGAATTATACAACCGTTGCAACGAATTTGAAAACGAAATGAAATGAGAAAGGAAACAACTATTGTCACAAACATGATAATGAAATGAAACTAAGCAGGAAAAATATGAATTTGACTTCATCGTTCATTGTTTCTCCCACCATTATTGAGCTGAAAATTTCACTAAATGCAGGTATTGGAGGAATGAAAGCGCGCCGCATAATCCAGGCTTGTAAGTTTGCATTTGCGAGACACTTGTAAAATTCCATGACTACCGTAGAGTGCAGGAGGGAACGGCTACGCTGTCACGAGGCTGTGCAATAGCTGCCACGCGCTAACGGATGGGCCGGTGTCCTGCCAAAAACTGAGACCTGCCGAGGCTCGTTCTTTGCCAATTTTGATTGCACAATGAATGTAGCGCATCATCATGAACCAAATATCTGCTCACTTCAACTGCATCAGCCACTGTCGGGAAGTGGATTTATATTCAAGACATCAACCACAAGGATGAGGGCAATAATGATGGAAGGAAAGGTATCGATGAGTAATCACTATCATTGCAAACATTGGCTGTGAGTAAACCTAATCATTCACATGGTTTACGTGAATTTATGAGTACGGTATTTTCAGAGCGTAGTCGGTACCCAGTCCCATGAAAATCTTCAGTGTAATAATTTGTTCTAATGTCACAGGTTTTGGCACACATTGACACGTCACGTTTTGCCGCACAAATTTCGGAACAATAAACAGTTCCAAGTCAACGGATATCGTGGAGAAAAGTTCAAGCGTTTTGTAGTGGGTTTTCAAATCCAAACGTATCCAATGCGTTCAAGGACGAAACTTTCATCATCTATAACACGGAAGACAGTGATCAATTTAAATAAATATTTATACTATAGACAGCAAGGATGTACGCTGGCATGTAGAGTAAAATCTTAAGATTTCAGGGAAGTTTTTCCAGTTTCTGGTTTTGAAGCTTTAAAACAAGTCTTGATTAGGATTATGAGAACATTTCGAAGAGGATAATCGTTTCATTGTTATCATGCCTCTACTGAGGGCTGAAGCACTTGTAACGCAGCTACAAATACTTCATGAGCTCAAATTGGGAATTACCACAATTTGGAACAGCACACATGTCACGTCACGTGACGTGGCTCAGTGATCTTAGTAGTTCTCAAAAGACATTTTACGTAGTGCAGGTTGACGCTTTCATTGATGTTGAAAATAAAATTCTTGGCTTAAAAACAGTTTTTTGAAAATTTCTCGAACAAGACGAAACATTGTTTCAGATTCTCTCACAACGACGCTTTCTATCATTCAATTTTTTTAGTTCCATCCGTATTTTTTATCGTTTAAATCCAATGGTGCCTTATATTGATAGCTATGTTATCAGTATCTTTAAGCTACATGCCCATGACCATTCACAATTCAGATGTCAATTCGCGTACATTGCTTAATTCAACAAAAATCATAGCTTAAAGTAAGTGCACAGATTTTCGTTGCGACATTATTTTCTACATTAATAAGAGCGAAGCCAGCATGTCGACTCAGAAATTAAAACGCCACTCCTACTGCTCGACTGTCAACTTTGAGCTCAGATCCGACAAATAAGATGGACGAACCCGATTTATGACAATTTATTAATGGCAGACTGGCGAACCGGTCATAGTTTTCGCCAATAACTCAACAATAATTACCTCGTTCTCTTATATGATCGAATGCAGCCCACATTCCTGCCCTATTTATCTTCATTAGAAGCTTATCATGTTATTTACGATGTGTCACTTCAAAATGACATTTCAATGTCTCTGCAACTCACTGAAAGGAATGGAGGGTTGAATTTCTAATGAATGTATCAATGAAATATTGCATTCACTGCTTAGCTTACCAAACTTACATTCAAAGAAATAAACAATGTGCTAAAAGATTATCTGACAAAATTTCGAACTCAATTTTTGCGACATTAATTCCTTTGTCTCAAGCTCTACATCAATTGAATTTAATTTGCCACGTATGTTTAAGTAAGTTATAAGAAATGAACAAACTTTTTACCCTCATAAAGTTGTCATAATTTTCATCACGAATGTCCAGATTTCTGTCAACGCACAATTCATATCAAACACACAACTTTTGCAGCTATCTCCTACGTAGAAATTGTGCAAGTAAGTTGCATGAATTTGTAATTATATAACAAATGTATATGTTTCATGAAAAAGGAGGAAACACAACTCCACGCCGCCACATAATTTGACGTCCTTATGTGGACCGACATATCTTGTGTACACCGACTTATGTGTATTGACACGAATTATGTGCACCGACTTAGGTGTATTGACACAAATTATGTGCACCGACTTATGTGTACTGACACGAATTATGTGCACCGACTTAGGTGTATTGACACGAATTATGTGCACCGACTTATGTGTACTAACACAAATTATGTGTACCGACTTTTGTGTACAGATACAAATTATGTGTACTGTAAAATAATTTGTGTAAAAATGTGTTTACAAAGTTTAACAACTGACGTCTGTTTTGGGACGCAAATTAGGGTAGTAAGACAACGCTGTGGCCCGACCAAGACCGTCACGCGCAAGCCAATAAGGAATTGAGGGGCAAGAACTTATAACATTGTTCCCAAGATTTAAAGGAATTATTATGATCTGAAATCTAATTCATGAACTTTCACCATATTATTTGACAAATTTTCAAATGATAATAAAATTCTTTAACATAAGAAATGAAGGTAAATTTATAAGCAAAACACTTACTCAAGGAAATAGTACAAAAATCATATCTCGTTAAATACCTTTCCTTCTAAAAAAAATGAGAACCACTAAAATTTTCTTAATATTTCACGATTCCCAATGAACACTGCGTTTAACGATTACTCAAAAATGATACCCTGATAATGATTGAAACCTTGTAACAATGTCAATAATTATAAGAACACAGGACGATGTTCAGTCGTGTCAAAACGGTAATTATAAAAACACACCTACTGATAATACAGCAGCGTAAACAAGTTGTGCAAGATTAAGACAGGCGTCTAACTTCAGCAGCCCAGCACTACGTGGTCCGACCACACCCAAATATTGGGAATCTGGGCGTCCGATCTGGAATTTACCCACACATTCTTGAGGAGAATCCCCGACCCTGCAATCTCTGTGACAATGAGCAGCCCCCCATCAATGCTGGCCGTGTTCTTCTTCGCGCCTAATTTGCGATTACAGGGAGCGTTTATGCGTGTGTGTGTGTGTGTGTAACTCAATTAGTCAGGAGCACTCGACGTGATTTTCTTGAGGAACTTGCAGGTTTTGTCGCACCTTGCTTGATCGGATGCAAAAACTGGAGCCATGAATAATCTGTTTTTTGCAGTCGCTCGCTAGTTCATTTACGAGTGTAACGCTGTTCTCGTGTTGATAAAAATGATGTCATCTGGTTGTATCTTTTTTTTTGTTGCATTAAAAGCGTAAGAACACACACCATGATTTTGAATTCACAAGGGTAAGAATAGTCATTTTTTTTATCGCTATTATTAGTATAAAATTATATGAATTGTTATGGGATACGAGTGATCGTATTTCTTAGTCTGCTATGAAGATGACTAAATACATAATGGATCTTATCAGAGTGAAATTCGAAAAAAATTTGGAAACGAGGGTGCGATCATTTTTTCCTAAAACTTAGATCCTCAATTTCAAAAATGAAAAATGAATTCATGATGTCGAGAGAAGTTTAAAGTTCAAGTGATCGTTTTGAGATCTCATTAAGACTGAACAGCAGATCATGGTACTTACCTTCAAGAAATCTGAGGTCATTCTTCGCTGGCACGGAATTCCATTTTCGAATTCCATGCGCGCTTGTCTAATTCCACTCGTTGGAATTGCTGAGCTCTTGAGTTACGTTAATTAACACCCTGTTGATGGTGAGGCGCTAATTACGATAATCACCGAATAATTTCTGTTGTAAGCGGAACCTCGGCATGAGAAAACTTCTCGGACGTCGATCGTGTTTAGAGAATTGAGCTGCCGAGAGGCTCAATTTGCTCGCCTCGGGCAGTTTTGTGCCGTAGAAATGTTCGTGAGAATTGCTTTTTTTATTATCTTATTATTATTTTCATTTTTTATCTTTAGTGGATAATAAGAGTTCGCTCGCTTATATTTATTTTTCTTATTAATTCATTTACTGTTTTAAATTAAAACGTATTTCAACGTTCAGTTTGGCTTGATATCTGTTGATAAATAATGAGTGTCCCTCAGGAGAGTTCGTTGCACGAATACAAAGCTATACACGAAAAACGGGTATGAAATGTAACTGATCAGTTTGAAATCTTCATGCTCGTTTCACTAAAAATTATTTCTTCATCGTTTCATGATACAAAAACAGACATTTCAAAAGTTTGCGTTATTAGCATATAGTTCATTTAATATTTTGACGAATTATTAATTTTTTTCGTTTTCTTGTCTACTACTCTGTACATGAATTCCGATATCGGAACCGAGCTACATACAACAGGCCAATTTAGAAATGCTTCTCGTTTGTTCTGATGCTTTTCCATTTTCTGTCCACTTCACAAGTTCAGAGCACGACACATTTCAAGCCATCTGTTCTCACATCACTTCAAATTTCAAAGAACTTGATTAAAGTCTTCGGCGGCCGCTCACTAATTTCACATTTTTGCTCCTGCATTTGTCTAAAGTTTGACCGGAACTCCACGTGTCCAATGACAGATAATTTCAGCACTCTAACGCAGAACGCAAAAAGTTCTGTTGAAAATCTCTGAATATTCTCAAACGAACAAAATGTAAGATGTATAAATTCGTTCCTCACCTATCGTTCTTTTCTAATTTCGATTCTCTTGAATGAGCGCTATTCTGTTGGCTCTCATACGCAGTCTTGACCTTGCCACCGTGGGTCAAGTTATTCCTTCAGTTTTCAAAATTATTCCATTAATTTATAAATTCACAGACGCACGACACGTGTCATACATTACACGCTCGGTTATGTGTTATAATTCATACTCTAAGTTCCTGCAATGCTTTACTCGATCTGCGAGGCCTCACACAGATGTTCGGTTCCCTGGTACTTTACAATCATAAAGTTTATTCAAACTGTTACCTGGTTTAATCAAACTGTTACCTGGTTTAATCAAACTGTTACCTGGTTTAATCAAACTGTTACCTGGTTTAATCAAACTGTTACCTGGTTTAATCAAACTGTTACCAGGTTTAATCAAACTGTTACCTGGTTTAATCAAACTGTTACCTGGTTTAATCAAACTGTTACCAGGTTTAATCAAACTGTTACCTGGTTTAATCAAACTGTTACCTGGTTTAATCAAACTGTTACCTGGTTTAATCAAACTGTTACTTGGTAATTTACAATCAAGCTTTACTTTGCAATCAAACTTGTAGTTTACTAGGACGGTTTGAGAGCCTTTGCGCACAACAGTTGCGACGTCGATTTACACGTCCACCAGTTCATGGAGCTGAAGCGTATATTTCAGGCCGTCAAATTGCGCGTTCATTGATTGACGCGTTAAGTTGCAAAACCAAACTCCTAACTCTAAATTACACGTCGCGCTACCCATAATGTTCTACAGCGCAACTTTTGCAGCCCGGAGTCGCGACTTAAGGATTACCTATACAAAAGTCCGGCATTGAAGTTCTGAGGCGGCAGCGAAGTTTAGGGTAAGGGCTTGCAGTTTTTACCCTGAAGCGATCTCAAGCCTTAATGTCGAGATCATGTTGCGCTCGACAGTGAGCTTTACTATAATCATGAATAAGGACTTATCGAGTACATAATTACCGTTTTGCATCATTTAAAAAGCAGCGTTTACAATTTGAAAATCTAAATTAAATGTACTAATGATCATTTGTTTGAATTTGGGACTACTTTCAGTTTGGAAATTATTCTGAATGCATTGACAAGAGTTGCATCTCATTCCATGATAAGTTGTATTTTGATGATGTTTAAATTTCCAGGTGCTCTTACTTTATCTCCAATTGAAGAAATATAAACTTGACCAGAAAATTGGCAAAAACGATCTTATAAGCCGGTTTGCCAGAAAAATAAGTATATTCCTAGAAACATGTGCCGTATGGGAGTTATTTTCTTTCAATAAGAGTACACATTAACATATAGCTCTAAGGTTCCTCTCTATACTTATTTATATTACATTCCTGCCTACATTGTATTCCTACCTACCTGCATGAGTGGACTCCGTGAGCAGAGCCAAAGTTTAACACGGCTCAAAGGCAGTTTATTGTTCTTTCTTTCACGTGAGTTAATTTACGCGTCTAGCAAATTTTTAATTACATGAAAATCTTCCCAGGAATAAATAAATTTCTTCCAACATAACAAAGTGAACAACGGTGCACTGCTCAAGACTGCTCAAGATTTATTTCCAAGACGGACCAGTTTTTGGACCCACTTTTCTGCTGAGATTTTCCTCAAACGAAGTTTTTATCCCTTTGTAATTTATTTCCATCGTCGGCATGAGCAAAAACGCTTCATATTTCTGCTTGACAAAAACGCGATTCCTTTATTTTGAATTAAGCGATAACACCGCAGGGTGAAGCAACGTTTATCATGAGGAGTGTTCTCGTTGGTGCTGGTTAGCGGGAGCTAAATGCCGAAATTGGCACCGGTGGCCAGCGAGCGAGGCAGACGCAGCCGTTGTTGGCACGAACCTCACATCACAAGAGTCAGCAGCCAACTGGGCTCGTCCGCGGAGAACGAAAGCGAAACTCTCTTCTCGTGTTATGTATCTCAGATACGAAATTAGCCTTTACGTGGTAACTAAACTCAAAAATACTGACTACCTAAAGAGTACTCGGATGTTGAATCGGATTAAAACCAGTGCAATTTTAGAGCGAATGGAAAATGTTATACAGCGCCTCGTCCGCGTAGAACGAAAGCAAAACTCTCTTCTCATGTTGTGTATCTCAGATACATAGTAATTGAATTCAAATATACGGACTACCTAAAAGATACTCTGATTAAACCACTGCAATTTTAGAGCGAATGGAAAATAATTATCATGCAGCGGAAAACGAAAGCGAAACTCTATTCTCGTGTTATGTATCTTGGATACGAAATTAGCCTGTACGTTGTAGCTGAATTCAAATGTACTGACTACTTAAAGGATTCTCGAATGTTGGTTGAATCTCATTAAACCACTGCAATTTTGTAGCCTACTAAAAATAGCATGCAGCGCCATTAAATGAAATGTTTCGAAACACAATCTTCGAATTGTCTGAAAAGAATCGATGCTTTTAGTGCCCTTCTCATAGTTTTTAAAGGTGGGCTGAGGAGGAGATGATTAATGATATTCATCAAGGAAAGCGTCAGATAAAAACTGCGTGAATGGCGGCCGAGAATAGAGCTCCCGTCAGCCTCATGTCACTCTTGTTTGCTCTGCAGGACCTTTTTTGGCGGTCTGTTTTGTGAGAAATGCTCTCTAAAATAAACTCCTGCATGTTAGCTTGTTGTAGCTGCTGAACGGTATTTAAATTTGTGGAATAATCAAACTATTAACTCGGTAGGTTTATTCATTAAGAAGACGAAACAGATGTCAGACATGAAATCATAGTCCATGAATGATGACATTTTGGTACTCACTAATGTGTCCGGTCAAATGCACACGTTCATCAATATAAAATACTTTTGATTGTGTACTACTTTTCCATTATTTTTTCCTTCTATGTCTTCAATGCAAGAAACATTAGGAAAAAATGATAATATGAAGAGAGATATCAAAAGGGTTACGAGACAGCTATTATCTTTACTTGAGCATCTTTGGAACTCACTATGCAGTTATCGCGTTTCTAAGTCTCACATTTCCTCTCATCAAATTCTGTGTATTATTATACGTAGTGCAGTCTTTCTTGTTTCATTTGGCGGGCTTGCGAACTTTCAAAACGTACGTGGTAATTTTATTCCATTGATGAGCTATTATATTCTTCTTTAAGGACGTACCTTCTGCAGAGTCAAGGATGCCTAAGGAGCTTGAGATTGGTTTTTCAACAGGAAATTTTCCTCTCTTTAGCAAGAGTCAGTCTTCATTGAGTTGGAAATTCACAATATCGAAAGCTACCGTCTCATGAACAGCGGAAACGTTTAAATAAAAGTCCACGGTATTTCATTGAAACATTTCAGTAACTCAATACACGCCAGGTTTTGGCTTCGGATCAATTCATCACAACGATGGAGCGAAACAAATGATATCCGGTCGTTTTTAACTGCAAAATTTTATTTCATACCAAAGAAGATTGGATTGCTATTGAACGTTAAGAAACTACATCTTTTTCACTTCAAATTAATCCGAGTCAAGTTCAAATTAATCCAAGTCAAGTTCAAATTAATCCGAGTCAAGTTCAAATTAATCCAAGTCAAGTTCAAATTAATCCAAGTCAAGCTCAAATTAATCCAAGTCAAGTTCAAATTAATCCAAGTCAAGTTCAATTTAATCCAAGTCAAGTTCAAATTAATCCAAGTCAAGTTCAAATTAATCCAAGTCAAGTTCAAATTAATCCGAGTCAAGTTCAAATTAATCCAAGTCAAGTTCAAATTAATCCAAGTCAAGTTCAAATTAATCCAAGTCAAGTTCAATTTAATCCAAGTCAAGTTCAAATTAATCCAAGTCAAGTTCAAATTAATCCAAGTCAAGTTCAATTTAATCCTAGTCAAGTTCAAATTAATCCAAGTCAAGTTCAAATTAATCCAAGTCATATACAAATTAATCGAACCCTAAGTTTTGTTAAAAATTGACGTAATCACTTGTTAATTTGAGCTTTTTTGTGTTAAAAATGTCTCTATTGGATGTGATGAGCAAGACTGTCGTTTTTCCTTTTAGCAAGGAATACGTAAAATTTTTGCAATATAAAAACAAGCTGTCGTAAAATGTGGTAAGTATTCAGCATCAGGAGGCAGAGTGTGATTCAGATCTTTGAGCGGTGTAAAAGATGCATGGCAATAATAAAAATTTCGTATTATACTCCTCATTAAAGTTGTTTTAAAATTCAACATTGATGACAGTGTGCATACATACAAATATTTATGTTCAAAAGGTAATTTTTTGTTACACATCCACATGGTTTCGAGGATTTATTTACACTTATAGATATTTATATGCCTGAAATTCTACTCTATCACATATATATTTTTACAAATATATATAAAATCGTATACATGCAAATACAAAAAGATTACTACCGGACGATTTGTTTATTTAATTAAAAAAAAATATACAAATGCGATTCACTGAGTACTAATGTACGATTCCGTTTGATTACAATTTATATGAGTACATTACTACACAGATACATTCCTGCATTGGCAAGAAAAATGTTGCCACTGCTTTCTAATCTTCATCTTTCAATGCAGCATCTATCACTCTGCATTTTTCTTCTCGTGTCTTCTTGTATTATCCTCTCTTTACTGCTCTTCTTACTCTTGCGCGCATATTTTCTTGTTCATCTTCACTTGTTTCATGGTCCGTTGATTGGTTGTAGAGAGCCATCTTGCGGGAAGCTTTGATCCAAATTCAATGAGAAACTCTTTTCTTCCATACTCCTATATTAGAGAAATCGGTACATAAGATACTGAAAAAGGCATTTTTAAATTATTTTAAAAACCGATAGTACGGAATACAACACTACATACATGAAATCCAAATGTATTCCTAAATATATGTGTAAAATTTGACTGTTTTTAATTTTAATTTGACTTGGATTAAATTGAACTTGACTTGGATTAATTTGAATTTGACTTGGATTAATTTGAACTTGACTTAGATTAAATTGAACTTGACTCAGATTAAATTGAACTCGACTCGGATTAAATTGAACTTGACTCGGATTAAATTGAACTTGACTTGGATTAAATTGAACTTGACTTGGATTAATTTGAAGTGAAAAAGGTGTAGAAAGTGGGTTACTAAGAAAACCACTCGACTGCTCCAACTAAACTTTTTCATATTTAATGAAAAAAAATATTGCATCCCAATAGTTGATTTGAAAGTCTACATCAGCAAAATTAGCGGCATGTACGAAGTGTGGGAACACGGTGTGAACCAAACACTGCACGCTGGAGCCTGTTGCGTCTCATATGTAGGGAACAGAGAGCTGTTATAACCTTCTTTGAAATCATTTTCCAAATCCTTAGACTACTCATGGAAATGGTTAACCGCGATGAAATATAAAGAGATTATCAGAGATTTCTTTCGCTCAAACTTATTCTAGAGACCCTAAGCAAGAAAGATATACTGTTACAGCGAGTGGTTTCTGTTCAAACGCACCTCAGAGAATGTTCAACACAGTTCGATTCTACGACTGTCGGACCGTACGATCGCAGGACTGTATTGCTGTAGCACTGTACGATTGTAGGACTGTATTGCAGTAGGACTGTACGATCGTAGGACTGTATTGCTGTAGGATTGTACGATTGTAGGACTGTATTGCTGTAGGACTGTTCGATTGTAGGACTGTATTGCTGTAGCACTGTACGATCGTAGGACTGTATTGCTGTAGGATTGTACGATTGTAGGACTGTATTGCAGTAGGACTGTACGATCGTAGGACTGTATTGCTGTAGGATTGTACGATTGTAGGACTGTATTGCTGTAGGACTGTTCGATTGTAGGACTGTATTGCTGTAGGACTGTACGATTGTAGGACTGTATTGCTGTAGGATTGTACGATTGTAGGACTGTATTGCTATAGGATTGTACGATTGTAGGACTGTATTGCTGTAGGATTGTACGATTGTAGGACTGTATTGCTGTAGGACTGTTCGATTGTAGGACTGTATTGCTGTAGCACTGTACGATCGTAGGACTGTATTGCTGTAGGATTGTACGATTGTAGGACTGTATTGCAGTAGGACTGTACGATCGTAGGACTGTATTGCTGTAGGATTGTACGATTGTAGGACTGTATTGCTGTAGGATTGTACGATTGTAGGACTGTATTGCTGTAGGACTGTACGATTGTAGGACTGTATTGCTGTAGGATTGTACGATTGTAGGACTGTATTGCTTTATGACTGTAGGTTTGTAGGACTTTATGACTGCAGGACTGTGAGACTGGAACTCTTTCTATGGCACTGCTGACTCATTAATGATTTATACATCTCGGCTGAATGTTTCTGTTCCATCCGCCGACTGTTTTCATTATTTAATATGGGACTCTGTGCAATTCGCTGTACCAAACCATTGGCCTCTTCGTTACTTTCGCTTAACCGAAAAATGTATTTTATCAATGGTCACAATTGATAAAATATTGAAAGAAGGAAAGTTATTGCCTATCAAGACCTCACTGAGAGAAGTAGACATCTTATTAAGGGAAAATACCAAAGTGGAGTAACTTCATGCAACACAAAACGCAAACTGATTCGTCTTACAGCGCATTTAGAATAAGCACGAAAACGATTTTATAAAATTGACTGCGTTGCGGTTCATAGTAATGTTCTTCAATTCACCAGGTAAGAGAACCTGATCCTGTTCAGTTCTTAAACTTTGTAAGCCGCCGCCAAAATCTTGCGCCATCATGGAGTCGTGCCGCAGTCTGGCGGCCACACGGACGGAGTGTGGGGCAGGTGTGTGCGTGTGTGGGTGTGTGCGTGTGTGGAGATGTTGCCGAATGGTGACTGTCCCTGTGAGGTGGTGTATGAGTCTGCCAATGTGAGGTGATGAGAGTGTGCCCCTGTGAGGCGGTGTGAGGCAGACAAGAATAACTAATACAAAATAAGTTTGTTTGATTCGCATGCAGTGGGGAGTGACAAATTTCAGCCAATGAGTTACTCTGAATCAAAGTGAAGCACCGCTCGCCCTAACCTAGCTCAGGTATATCTGTGTATGTGTGTGTGTGTGTGTAGTAACGTTTGAGCAATAACGAACACTAAGTAACTAAAACAAACAAATAAATAAAACATTTCAGTGCGGCTATCCCCCTCCTGCACTCATACGCAATACACACGCACCTACACACGCTAGTGCCATGTACGCACGTGTAATACGAGCACTTCACACGTGTACTGCATGAGCCCTCCATGTGGGAGGCATGAGAGCGATGAATTGTGTGGTCGCCCAAACTCGCGCGTATTGACAGCGCCCGCCGTCTGCTTTGTGTTGTGTTCGGTGTCTTGCTATAGTCTTTTTGTCGCTCATTAATTGCCCATTAAGGCATGTGGTGTTAATTTCATCAACGTAATTCATGTTTACTCCATCAACGCACTTCATGAATTCTCTAAAAGCTCTCGATGTTCGCTTCATCCACGCGTTTGCCGTCTACATCAACAATCGTTTTCATAAATGGTTTTAATGATAACTCCTCTGTCTCGTTTGGTGATAATTCTCTCAAGGAATGTGATGTGAACTTTATGACCGCCATTCATCAATTTGCTTGATGATAACTCCATCAACGCCTTTAAATGCCAACTCCCTAAATTCCTCCGTTGAGTTACGCAACACTTTGTAGATTCCCTCACATGACAACATTGTTGCTCGTACAGCATCCCCTCAGTTGGATACAACTATTCTATCTATGGGAATTAGCACTCCCAGAGAGAAAATGTGTGGTCCCGAGATGTAGGTTGGGTAAGCCTTCCTTCTGTCAAAATAGAAAAGATTTTTATTCTGTTACCCATGATCTTTTTCGGTTCACTACAGTCTTGTTTTCCAGCACCTACTTTCTATTGTCTTTTTCAGCTCAAATCTTGTTGGTTAAATTTCGCTTGTAATTTACCATTGCTATGTATAGAAGGTTCTGTGTGGGAACACACCTCTAACTCCATATTAAATGGCGCCTTCCTCTCTTTGGAACACCTTTATAGCCAAAAAGAAGACTTAAACTAACTTATCGCATGTGATCTGCTCGCACCGCAAGAATAGCAGGGCCAATTTAAAAGATGCACATTACGAAAATATGATAAGCTGTTCCATTGAGCTGAGTAGTACATGTTATGGGGAGATACATATTTACTTAGCATAGCAAAGCATTGCAGGCAATCTGTGCATCTAAAGCAACATGCAGTGAATAAGGAAAATCTTTCAAACAGAGACGCACATGTTTAGCAACAAACCCTGCATAACATGCCGTGAGCTACGATTTATGTACAGTATTGCTTGTGTGATGAGGTATTTTACCCGCATCAACGCTGAACATGGGAATCATACGCACTGTGTGCGCTATGTTCGAAAAATAGTTGAGCGTTTAAAAGGAGGATGAAGTGCGGCATGTGTAGTTTGGTACAGGAAGCTGGAGGTGTTAGAGAACCTTCCTCGGTTGAGATATAATGTTTTTATTTTATCTCCATGACGATGATGATGGGAGGGATAATAACAACATTAGTAAATGGGATATTTACCGTTATCAGCAGTAGCAATAAGAACCATAGAAATTACTAACAATAGCAATGATATTTCATATAATAAATGACTATATAATATAATTGGCGTTAATTATCACTCATGATAATAGCACTGACCATAGAAATAACAATAATACCCCTAATAACTCCAATAAAAAAGCCATAATTCTACTGCTGTCAAAATTAGGATAAACATCACTCTCAATTATACTACAAACAGCCACAATCCGTAAAACACAAACGAAAACTACAATGTTACTATCAATGCAAAAACTTTCTTAAACAACCCAAGCCAAAGCAACAACACGACTAACAATACAACTACTATGTTTAACAAATGAAAGCAGTAATACCACTAACAACACCTAAACTATCTTTCACAACACAAGCCAAAACAACACATCTAACACTACAGAACAACTCAGTAATTAAAGCAAACAGCCCAGAGCGATCACAACAAACCCGTCACTGCAGCCAGAGCAGACACCCGCCAGAGCAGACACCTGCCAGAGCAGACACCCGCCAGAGCAGCGCACGCGTACCACGTGGGCGTCACAGAGCAGCGCTGACTGCGTCTGCACTCGTCACCATCGCGCATTTATTTTGTGTGGAGAAATTATTTTGTTTACGAGGCTCAAGAACAGGGCCACTGGATTGTCTGCTGGTGGGACAGGTAAACGCTCCTCACGTTGCTCGGTTTACTGGCAGCGGATGTTGTTACAGAGTGGGAGCGCGACCAAATGCGCATCTAAGAATGCGGCGAGTATATTTATGCTCGCAAAACGGGGCAGAGGGACAAACTTACATATCGTGTTACACAGAGTTGTGGTGTGTTACGCGTGCTGCTGTACTCCACGTGCTGTGCTGTGCTGTTCTCCACGTGCTGTGCTCTGCACTACACGCGCGCACTTTCTCTCAGGCACACGTGTTTGCACCTCCGTGTGTAAGCCCAACTCTGACTTGTCCTGTCTAGTAGTTGCTTCTCCCCCCCTGAAGTGTGAGATGGGTATTTAGAACGCGTTCAAAGTTCATACTTGGTTGAGGTTTATATAAAATAATACAGTTCAGTTTGAGTGAAAAAAAATGATGAAAAACATGTTATCAGATATTCCTGTGCCTAGTTTTTGAACTTTTGAGCATATAAATGATAGCTATTTCTGAACACGTAATAGCGGAAATGTTGGCAATAACTTGATATCTTCGGCAAACAACTATAAAATATAGAGATTTCCTACGAATTATTGCCGTGTACAGAATCCAAAGTCCTTCAAAATAGCTTCAATAAAACCATGCCTTCATTTACTTAGTGTGTTTTCTAACATGAATTTGAGCCGAGCGCATGGTTGCTCGGCCACTTGCAGTAAATTACAGCCCGTCTTAGGACGGTTTTCTTTCTTCTACGTAAGTCCAGCACTTAATTTCCTCCCCATGCTAATGCATTCACCTCACTCCGCTGCGCGGTCAAAGCTTTGCATTTTTCATCGCGTCTGCCCGTTAGTTTATACTTTGATGATCACCGAGACTTTAATCCGCACAACAACACAAAATCTGATGACAAAGCGCAGTTTTCCTAGCGTTATTTCAAGTTTGCCCTGACGGTTTTCTGTAGCTGTGATTAAACTTAAAATGTATACTTTCCATTCATGCTCAAGTGTGATGAATGTTCACTGGTAATTCTTCAGGGTAGTTTAGAGTCGTGCCTCATTGCTCCGAGTTATTCAGGTCGAATAACCTGCAAGCTTGCCATCAGACATGATGTTTTAACGCTAAGGCAGGTCTCAGATCCGAAGGTCTCAACTCTGTGAAACTTAAGGACATGCATACGCCTGCTCATTGTATGCATACGCCTGCTCATTGTAGTTCGAGCTGTGTAGCTCAAAGTGGGCAGAACTTCGGGGTTGAAGAGCTATGAGCTCCCTCCTCCCAATAAATTTTATTGCTGCTATCGAATCTTCTTATCTTAAAATGCCATACCATAACAGCTCACGAGACTGGAATCTAATTGTGGTTCGTGTTAAAGTGCAGGAAGCAGAATTGAAACATATTTGAAAATGTGTTCATGCGCTTGAGATTTTCTTTTGAGTTTTCGGCACATTTAGGGGCAGGTGAACTGTCCACCATGAAGTTAAACTGTCAATAAACAAACGTCCGAGTTCATCCTGAGAGGCCAAAGCACTCCGCCAGCAACCTTTCTTTTCCCCAAAGCCCAACACACAAAAGGCCGAAACAAATTGAAAGTGCGCTGGGTTTGCTCCCAGCGTCCTCTGCTGTAAGAGATACAGCTTCCTGATGATATTATTCATATATTCGGGCATGGTTTGCTCATGGAAGGTTGTCATCATGCAATACGGAGACGAGCTCCGTCACGACTCCTTGACGTGTTTCACCATCACTCTCTGACACGACCACGTCATTAGAGGCCCTAAATCTTGCGTGCTGTCGCTTTTGAATACTCATTTTGTAGTGGGCGTAGTTATTTTCTGGTGCTCCTGTGGTCACTACTGCTGTGAGGGTTGTGTCAGGGTTGTGTGTGTGGGCGGCGGGTGTCTACTGTGTGCAGGTGATGGTGCGTGTGTAAGTGACGGTATGCTGTTTATTACTGGGCACATGTACGGGTGAAGGTACATATGATAAAAGAAATGGCGAAGAAGCACTTTTTTAAAGTACTTCTTCTCCATTTCTTTTATTGTAAATTTTCTTCGTAAAAAAAAAATCAAGGTACTTATGTGTGTGCGCGTTGTGTCGTACTGTGTGGACATATGCGTATATGTATGTATGAAGCTTCAACGGAAAAAAAAGGTGTATTAATTGTTATCACGGGTGTGTAGGAATACCGCAGTTTTCTATCAGTTTTCATGCAGCATAAAATTAGCTGCCAGTTACCGCTGAGTGTTGCCAAAAGCTGAGTGTTAGAAATCAATTTGCATGATTCCATGGAAATTTGTTTGGGAGGAGCGTCTTATCATTGAGGGGTCACAGGATCAGGAAAATTATTGTCATGACTTTTATGAGGAAGGAATCTTTGTTTTGGTAACAAGACTTCTAAATTATTTACCTAAAAAAATATTCAACTGTGTGTTTACCCACAACACCTAATAACGAAAATAGATTTTTTTGTGACTTACGATCGTCCGCTTGTAACTTAAGTGAGAGAAAACGTTTTTAACCTTAAAGCTTTTGGTTGATATCGCACTTGTGTTTCACCGCTTCCCAGTGTTAGAGAAAATTTTTTGAAAAGAAATAACCAGTAAAATTTCCAGGCGAAAAAGCATTGCTATTCAGTTCGGTTGAAGTTAAGGTTGTCTCTTGGACTTTCATCGAATGTAGTTTATATTAATTTCATGCATTGAAGCAAGCATTGCATTGAAGCATGCAAAGCTGGGTTTAAATCAAATGTTTTTGATTCTCAAGAACGGGAAGGTATAATACATTTAGAAACTACACAATCTACTGGGTGTTCTTAAAGGGATGCTGCATGAAGTACTTCGTAACTCAGAATTAATTAGAGAGACAACAAAGTGCCATGCCTCACAATATGTCATCAAAATATTGGCAAAATCCCGTAAGTGCGCTCAAAAATATCATTTACATCTGTACATCTGCGAAGAAGTCCGTTTTTATAACACATTTATTACTTTTTAATCTAAATTGCTGTAAATTTTACCAAGGTGCCATTTCGACACTTTTTATTTATGGTTGGGCATATATCATGAAATCAGCGATTGTTTCCTTCTATTTATGTGCGCTCTCTACTAACACAGACACGCCATAAGATAGGCAATTAATTTTTAATGAGGGTTGCTTCCTCATAAATCAATCTGTCGGTTACGCAACGGTAACTGGCCCCCTAGATCCCCCGATTTAGCCATGCCCAGGTGTTCACATCGCTACACTTTGAATAAAAAGTATATACTGCTGAACCAAACACAAACGTTGGCCTACCGAAATGCATCCAAAAGTAGGTTAGGGACATCGACGTAAGCATCTTTAAAAAATCACGAAAAAAAATTAATAAACCTTGACATGTGTTGTTGCATAAAATTGCCAACATTCACAAGATAATATGATGTTTTCTGTAATTAAAGGCTTTTTGAATAAGAATTGAAAATATTACGTATATTCTGACACACTTTATTTTATGCACCAACATTGTCTTGAGTTATTCGAATTTTTGATAAACTATTCTTTCTTAGCCCTGGTGTAACTGTGTGTATATACTGTGTATACTGCGTGTACATAACTGTGTATACACACTGTGTATAAATAACTGTGTGTACATACTGTGCGTACATAATTGTGGGTACACACTGTGTGTACGTAATTGTTTGTACATTCTGTGTGTACATACTGTGTCTACATACTGTGTGTACATACATCAATGTACGTACTTGTACACATTGTGTGTACATAACTCAATCTTGTGTATTCTACCTTAAGAAATTTTCAAGGTAGACTGTTACAGCAAGCACTTACTGTGAGTGAAGTGTCCCAATATATGCCACTATACGTTGATATTGAATCAACGCCTTAAAATTAATATTCATGAAATTTTCTGAAAAATTTACCTAAAGCAACCAGCAGTTAATTCGAGGAACACGATGCTTCCAACCTCTAAACCGAAGCCATATTCTGAGTTCGAAGCAACGTTACATGTTTCAAAATCTCAAGCTACAATATAACCCACGGGCAGAAACCAAAAAAGAATATTTCCGAGAGCCGGTGATGATTGTAAGGGTCACGGCCAACAAACCAGCATGATAACGCAGCGCCCATATCGGGGTATCGAAATAAGTCAAGTTCCTGCGGACAAACTCTGGGTCACGATGAGCTTTGGTCAACCTTCTCTGATTGCTAGGAAGCTGCGTTTTGTTTGAGATAACTTAACGGCAGAATCGTGAGGCAGCGCCGCTGTCAGGTCTCCTGATACAGGCTTGACCTACGGGGCTCCCGTACCGGACTTCATGTCAAGTTCACGATGCTCACAAAAATAACGCTGGCTCAAGTTTAGCATTCCGCCTCCATTGATCTCGGCTGCCTGCATCTATATGCTAATTATAAGCTTTGTTCTGGGGCTGATCTTAATCTCAGCGTTGCTCTTTTGCTCTTTTTAAAGCTAGCATTACGAGGCCTTATGAAAAAGAACGCAGTTCGTGAAATTGACGCATCCACGTAGTTTCATTAGAGCGAGCAGCGAAATTTGTTCTTCACCCATGAGTTAAGAAGAGTCTACATTTGTTCATCAGAGGGGAATTTCTTCTCTGGGAGCTTAAATTCTCATTTCTACCGTAAACAAAGAAGCGGGTCAGTCGTAGAATTGAGCTCGGTGACCATGTGGCCGCAACCAAATATACTCCCTTCATGAGTGGCTCGGTTATTCCCAAGTCCATACCTATATGGTGCCCACCCCCCACCAGGGATCATCGGGTATCATGTTGCCTAAAGGCTTAATTCGTCCTTCATTTGCGTGCGCTTTACATGAAACTCTTCATCTACCTCTGCAGTGAGTGGATGAGATCATCTTCATGATGGGAAAGACGACTCGATAGGCAGGAATCATCGCTCGCATTGTCCTAGCAAAAACCACAGGTGCCGGTTGATCCCTTTAACCCTGGCGGGACTAGATATCACTTCAATAGCGGCGTAATTGAACGCGTCTTAAAGGGTATCAAGACCCCTGAAATATGAGCATAAAAAGGCCCTTGATATATGAGAATAATTTCTCGAGCGTAAGCTGCCCCACAGGCCGCCTCGATCAGGAAAACACCGCAGCGTCGGCCTTTTTTTTTTTTTTTGCTGTTTGCTTCCCGAGTTTGTGGCTCCTGTGGTGAAGCCACACAATTATTGTATTTATCGGCTTATTTAGCTGAATTACCGTGTTTCTAGATCCAGTTAACTGAGTTACTGTGCATTTCAGTCAAATTACCACAATTAGCGTGTATCTCTCTCCAATTAAATGAATTACCGTTTATCTCGGTTCATTACCGAAAAATACGCTGTAATGAACATCAATTTCTGATTGTTGGCACTCGTTACTCACATACTACACCGAAATTAAAGCAAATCAAATTGTTGCATTTTCGGGTAACATTTCACACTGAATGGAGATCAAATTTAACTCATTGGAGAAAAATATTTCAAATCACTATCGTACAATAGACGGTAGTTAACGTAAGTCCCCGTATCTATCAGTTCACTGTGGTAAAATAGCCGATAGTTATAATTATCATAAATCACAGTATTTATTGCCAATTTAAATGCCGTAGTAGCTCAGAAGTGCGTAATGGGGCTACCGTACTAAATGTATATAATGTTTAAATCACAGGCATTGGCAGGGTTGGTACATTTCTTTCGTAGTCGTACGTAAATGATTTATACGAAGAAATTTGGGTATTGTCTATTTCAACAACGCAAAATATATGGCAATAAATATAAATCAAACTTTGTACAAATACACATGCTTTGTATGTGTACATTCATACTTTCTCCCTACGTCGCTAACCATAAAATCTTTTGTGTCTAAAACTGCTGAATAGTAATAGTAGTGACGTACGAGTAGATTTGCTAGAGCTTTGGTATCTCAAAAGTGCGTAATGAACGTATCTGTGATACCGGCGTCGCTACCTCCCAAGCGTGATGTTTAAATGTCGGGTATTACAAGGGTTGGTATATTTCTTTCGGATTCGAACGTACCATACGAGGAAAATTTGGGAAGTAGTGAATAGTGCCATCGAATAGCACCAAATTTTGAGCGGGTCGTGTACGCTGGTGCTATGTAAGAGTGGCACAAAATGAGCAGCACCTTTGCAGCGACAAACAGAGATGCATATATATTCTGACTTCTCGTTAGTGCAGATGACGCTCATCAGAAACTTCCACAGGCCAAATTATGATCTATTCAGGAAACGGCAGCTTATCAAAAGATCTTCATCGGAGATAAAACTGACTTGGAAGCGTGAGTAGGTTTGTTTATCCCGCGAAAGTTTTCATGTGCGCCAAGTGGCAATAATTTTTGCTGTTTGTGCGGTTTGTATATCTTAAAAATCCCCGAATAACAACAGTTAGTCAAAGAATGGTTCTATCAATGTCTACAAGAATAGGAGAATATTACTTAGCAATAATCAGTCTTCCACTTCAAAATGTCATGTAAACGTAGTTAATATACTTTTTAGGCACAAATTAGGAATGGCCAACAGTAAGTGTAAGCTTTACCTGCTATGGAGGCAGGATTTACCTTCTTGACATCCGAAAAACATCAGAATGTGAAACTGATTTTAATTTTTACAACAACTGCAGTTTTTCAGAAATAAAGTTGAGCTCACACATTTTTAAAATGTGCTTAATCTCTACATGCCAGATAAACAGTGTACCACTGTGTTGCGTTTGTGAAGATGTTCAAGTCAGCTTATAATTTGCTTAATGCATGTATGGACTTTGTAGAGTGAGGGGACTTTGGTTCGTTAAACTGCACAAAGAAATTTATTACACCCAAAATATGAGGATGAAAAAGAGGTTATCACTCACCCTTTCATGTTTGTCTTTTTCTCGTGGAAGCCATTGAGGAGGAACAACATTTGGTCAAGCTCCTTCAGAACAAAGGAAGTCAATTTTAAGTCAACTTAGGTATTTCTTTGCCTTGTTTATTTGCTTTAGGCAATGGTGAGAGGGCTGCCTAACTCTGCCTCGGTCTGCAGCGTCACTCAGGATTTACTTCTATTTGATGTCTGAGGTTCTCATAATATGCAATTCTTTTACGCCTGCCATTCAAGGTAAACCTTCTCGTTTAAAAATTCGCATAAGAGCTTAAGTTGAATATGAAATGTCTTACCGAGAATGCATGCTTCCTTTTGTGAATAAATTATAGGTATGCAAATTTCATCACAATTCAATGAACCGTCTCTCATGAAGTGGAATATTTTTGAAATGTTTATTCCAAGGAATTGGACTTGACGTGGCGCTATCTGCTTGTGACAATTTATCGCAACTTAGAGTCACAAACTTCATGCTAGAAAAACGAAATAACCTTCAGAAATGAGCCTACTAAATTATTCCAACCCGAAAGTTGAAAATAAATACTCTACGTCACATTTAAATTCACATAAAATCGTCATCCAGAAATCCTCGTCTATACTTTTTTCACTCTGCTCATTTTAAGCGAGTAGGAATTCATTTGTTTCCAATAACAACCTGGTCTTAATAACACGCCTCATTAGCGTTCACATAATCAAGTATTTAAAAGTCTATTTTACAATTTAATTCGAATAAACTATAAGTTTGTATAAAATAATAGTTAGGCTAGGAAAGAATGCTCAAATAATTTTTCTGACCTAATAGCCTACAGTCCTGCCGCACTCACCTTTCATTCTTTTATTTATGATTTACGGAGTTCCAAGGAAGACATTGCACTGGCAAACACATCTTATCCTCGTGTAGCCCCAAAATGCGCAACTTAGTTTCACTTGTGGATGCAGATAACTTGAAAAGTAAGCCTGATGCAGCACCGCAATAATTGATGTTTTATCTGCCCTGTCTCCAGGAAAGCACTTAACCACAATGAAGATCAGTTCTAATATCAGGGCGAGGCGTTTGTTTTGAATAAAAGGACACACTGCTGTGTCCAGAGTCAGTGCTTCACTAACTACATGAAACACTAAAGTATTACCAGTGTGATGAACGTCAATGTAAAGTTGTAGGAATGAATTTCAACGAGTGAAGTATTACCAGTGTGTTGAAGATCGATGTACAGTTGTAGGACTAAATTTCAACGAGTGAATTAAGTTCCAGCTGAGATTCAAAAAAAAAATTGAACGCAATAATAGTGAACAATAGTTCGCATTCATTGATGGAGACTTTAAGTCTCAAAAATACTACTGCCGACGTGGTTTGTATTTCGGTCACTCGCGGTAGAACCTGATCAACTGATCTTGTTTTAGTGCGTCGGTATAGAGAGCAGGCTTATGCATTGTTCAGTGATGGGTGCAGGTGCATCATACGTATTTAGCAGAAAATGACATTTGTTACCAGATCTCCATGATGGTGAATAAATTCAATGGGCGCTGTGCGAATTCTAATTTCCGATGCCATTTTATTGTGAATGTTGCACAAATGAAAATCTTGAAGTATTAAACATCGATACAAATAACTGTTCAGCTCTGTATGCAATTTTGAGTCAATATGATAGATACGATCTGTTGGGAAGAGGAGCAGACGTCGCGGAGGATGTTGCTTTGAATGTTCAGTTCCTAAAGAGACCTCGATGCGCAGCCTCCACACTTTCTCCACACATTAATTATTAATGCGGTAATTTTAATTACCGCATTTAATCATTTAAATAATTAAAATGATAGATTAAAGAACTCAAATAATTTTTTTAATAATTAAAACAGATATTTAAATATTTATATAACTGAAAATAAATTAATATAATTTAAATAATAGAATATTAATGCATTTAATTAATCAAATGTTTAGTTAATTAGTAATTAATGTATCCAATTCTTTTGAATTTTCCAACACAGCCGTCAATAAATTATTACGAAGACAGAAAGAAAAGGACGTGCAGAGTGTCTCCAATTTCAAATTAATTTCCACCAGAATTTTCATTTCGAGTCCAGAGATCGAGCACTGACCACAAGCGCCCATTGAAGATGCCCATAAGGAAGGAGACCTTAAATCTTCATCTGGGAATTATCGGAGCGTTCCAGGTCGTGGTGGGACCTTAAGATCGCTTCTATATGACGCTCTTCCTGAGATTTATCACGCAATTAGAAATGGCGGTCACTCTAATTGCTCTCATTTGTTCTGTATTGCGCGGTCACTCGAACTTACTCGCAGAACCAACAATTATGTTTAAAAATTGGCTGGGTGATAGGAATTTTTACCGTTGATAAAGACGCTCGTTCCCTGATTAGAAAACATCAGCAATACTTAGGATCATGCAGAACATTTGGATTGGGTGTGAAAACAGGAATCAAATGTTACTCTTAATTTATATGTAGCTATCAGAATATATACTATGGTATTTGAAGTCTAAAGACAAGATCAGAAACATTGTAAAACCATCATTGTTTTACATAAAACAATCTGAAAATGATATTCTGCAATGCTTTGTTATACATTTTCCGTGGTGTGGAACTAAGACCAAAATGTTCAGTAATTTTACTGTAAGCCTATAAAAAAATGAGCAACGCATTGAACTAACACGCTTTCTACCCTGCTTTTCTCGATTGATGACATGGTGCTGCCTACCGTAAATTTAGCAGATATTCGGTGCTAGAATTTTATTTTTAAAAAATATTGATTTCGTTTTGACATCGTTTGCTTTGACAGCCTTCACTTATAAGAAGAGTAATAATAATGATCAAAGACATAAAATGCTCCTACTTATTGTGATAACAACACCACACTCCTATATTTCCACTTATTTCACTAGAGTAGCTGTTTTATTAAAAAATTTTACTCAGATATGCTTCATATTCTTTTACAATTCCAAAGGCAAGTTTATTACGCATGTGCTGTTGCTTTTACGGCTATTCTTTATGGGCAGTGGCTCAATTAATTGTGCGCAGGTATCAAATTTTGTGCGAGATCGGTACTGCCAGCACAGTTAAATCAACGCATAAAACTTCTCATGCATTTTACAACTTACAGAGCTCAGGAAATCTAAGAAAATTCCTAACGTTAGTCAAACTTCCGTCCTCGTGTTTTCTTTTCAGAAATAAATGGTTTTGATTTTCAGGTGATTCATTGCTGGGCCAAACTGCCTCAACCACATAAACCTCACCCACAGCAAACAAATGACTAATTTCAATCCTAAAGCGCTAAGCAACACGCCATCGATGGAGCGCTTCAGCAACAAAAAATGAATCACTTTCGGGTCGACTCAAAAAGAAATCTTAAGCGCAACGAAGCTAAAAGAACATCAGTTCCCGTTTTTGAAGCCCTTCCCAACACGCAATCTGTAGGCCCTCCAAAATGAAAAGTAACAATCGGTACCACACGGAACTGTTGACTTGGCACATCCGAACAAAAAAGAGTACTTTGAAGTACTTTCAGCCACGCTATCAGCGGAACCTTTCTTAAAAAAAGCATTATACAGAAAAGAGTCGGTCCCATTACCGCAGCGCCGTCCGTGGGTGTAGAGTGGTCTCGCCAAATAAGGAGTGTCACCGTACACCACTCGGTGTGCACACTTCTGACCCACGAGCCCACTCACTTTGTGACCACTCCTATTCTCGTGGAGCGCAGAGCGTGGGCGGACCGCTAATGACTCTCTCGTGCAGTTTTCTTCGCCAATATGTCCAGTTTTACGCCAGTTTGCGCAACCCAAAACAAATCGAGACATCACGGTACTTTCTTCTTCTGTGCAACGAAATGTTTCTAATATTTAGGATTCATTTCAATTCATTCAGTATTCATTATGTTGTGTTTAAAATTTGTTTTAATTCTTCAGTTAGCTGTCTGCACAATTCATTAATCAGTAATCTATTGAGCATTAAACAGAATTGATCGGTGCTTACATTATAGCACGCTTAAATTTGATCGGGATTTATTCCACACAATGGGTTTTTAATGATCAACACTCAAATGCCCATAAAAGCAAATCAAATACGATGATTTGCAGAGACCCGGAAACAAAGAGGAAACAATGACCTCTGTCTCCATAAACAAGAGGAATCAACATTCGAAAAAAAGGAGCAATTGGCCGATAATTGGAGCCTGTCGTGTGATCTCTCCTTGTTTGCAAGGCTAAGGTCCACTCTCGCAGCATCTCGAGAGCTAGGACGGCGGACGTGCCATGCCGAAGCGAGGTTCCGCGCTTCTCGCTCCGTATTTTAGAAAATCGTGACCCTCCGGCGACGGCCCGTCAGGCGACGGTGCCGGTCTGCACAGTCCGCGATATTCATGCCCACTGCAGCAAGTGTTGCATTCACCGCCGCCATTTCCTCCTTTTGTGATCTGTTCCGCTACGTGTGACACCAGCACAGCACCGCGAGCTCCGCTGTCGGTTTAGCGAACACGGGGTTCTATGCAGAGGCAAATTTTGTGTTCGCAAAGTATGAAAAGTTCGTGCTCTGGGGAAATGTTGTGCGTGCAGAGTGTGTTTTTAAGCTTGGAAAGCTCGTGCTCGCAATTGCACAGTTTGTTCATTTAATAACATGTTGCCGAAGGCATTTCAGCCCGAGTATTTTCTAAGTAAGATGTAATGTCCGGCCTCCTTTTGCAAAAAAAGGAATTATTGAATTAACATGGATTCCACTGAAGCTGGATTTGCAAACATCGATGTACAGTATATTTGGGTGAAACAGACTTATTTTGATTTGAGTTGATCACTAATGGTAGCTGTGCATAAAACTTCACACGCTGTTGTGTTTCACACAACTTTCTAAATCGCATCCGATAAATTTCACACAACGCTACGATGGAGGATTACATCTGGCCAACGACATTTCCTCGCCATGCCTCCTCAGAATGAACAAAATTGCCACCTCGTGAGGGATGTGTTCTCGTGGATTAATCCAGCATTTGTGCAACTCTACGATCTTTCGTTCAATAACACCAATAACCGTGTCCAGCTCGTGCCAGTTGAACGCTTTACCCTAACTACACGCTTCATCACTTCTACGCTACGGGAGCTGTACGTGATGAGCGTATCACATTCACTTCGAAGAATATATTGTTGTTTTTTGTAATTATAACCACTTCGGCTCTTATTCATTTAACAGAGATTAAATATAGAATTCAGTTTCTAAATGACTTAATAGGAACATGAGCCTTTTACGCCAATTAATTATCATTCACCATTGTAACGCGCTTTTTCATAACAACGCGCCTTGAGGGTTAGAATCTGCCAGGCATTGGAGACTAACGCAGTAGGCTGGCTGAGCGAGATGTCAAGGACT
>JACJUY010000108.1:316169-336897 GCA_014220935.1 Platorchestia sp. MABIK | reverse complement strand
CAGTGGGAAATGACCTTAGTTCTGGCTATCTGCACTCATAACATGGCTGCATGCGGACTCCATGAGAACACGCCTCTTTGTTTTGCAGCTTATGACGTAGGTGACGGCATCTGAAGAACTCCAAAACAAAAAAAAACCATCATCAACTCTCAAACTGTCTTGTGCATGTCCGATTTTGTAAATGCGTGGGTACCCATGGGGTTCATTTTCTAAAAACATCAATTGCTTTAAGTTAGTGTTATATGACATCTTCCCAGTAGTCGAATTCCTCAATGTATGCGAATTTTAAGCTCAGAATGAATATTAATTATAGAATTATTCCCTAACAATGTTCAAGTGTATTATATCAGACAAGAGAATTGGTCAAACAAATTATTAATGTAGTTACCATGTCCAGATTTAAAACAACGGTCATTCACCTGTAGTATTCGAAGTGCTAGAAACAAACAGCACTGAATACGAAACGAAGACTTCACCCCGTGAAGTGATCGTTGCGTTCATGTAGCAATAATTCTGAAAAGAAAAAAAGTTATCTGGTCTTCGAGTCGCACAGTTGGAACAGAAGGCATGAAGTCAAAATCTTGTTTTAAAAAATCAGTGTTTTCGAAAGTGACTTAAAAACGAGTCAGGAGGGCGTTGGGAGAGCTAAGGAAGATCTACATGGCATGCAAAGAGTGCCTGATGAGAGTCCTGGAGGAAGGTTGTATATAGGACGCTGTGGGGGAGGTAATGATAAAAGCTTAGAAAAGAAGTCATTTAAAACAATCCAGTAGAGGAAGCTTAATACGCTTTGATGGAAGGGGCCGAGCATGACTTAGAGGGGATAACTGAAAGCGCTATCGAGCAAAAACATTTGAAATGGTAGCAGTGGTTATAATAATAATGAACGAATTGAAGTAAGGTACTATAAAAGTTAGGTGCGAGGTGTCATAATCTGACGAAAACTAGTCGAGATTTGAAGGAGATGGACCGTTTATGAAGCTGAATTGGCATTTGATACTTCTGAATCGGAGAATGAATCGTCGAGTTGAAAATACGGGTTACTTGGTGTACTCACCTTGAATCAAGCAACTATCCGGGTAAAAGCTGAAATTTTTATTGCTCATGTTTGCATCCTGCAAACATGACCTTCAGAACCTGAGAGTCAAACCTGCATAAAGAGCAGAGAAAAAGAAGACGTTGCAAATAGCAGTGCTTCTCTTTAAATGAACTTTTTTATAATTGGCTGCTTTGTATTTTTTTGTCACTCGTTGTTGCCTCGGCAACCCTACATTTTCTGTCTCTATAATGTCTTTCGCAGTGGCTACTCTCTTCCTCCGTCTCTACCCTCTTTCTCTTAGGTTACCTTCTTTTTCACCGTTGGGGTGAGGCATGAATGTATGCAATTGAGATATGATGAAAACATAAAACTGCTTTGAAAAACTCTTGCCAATACGTAGCATGGTTGCTGATTAGATTCTAGTCGGAAGATAATTGTATAACCAGCTAATTCAACTACAAACAGGGTGTCTCCAAAAAATTTAAACCTCAGCTTAGGTAATCAAAAATTAGTTTAGCAATTGTTAAATCGATCTTGGCCTGTCATCTGGTTAATTTTGGAAAATGATTTTCTTTTATTTACGGAGTTTCATTCATAAACCAAATAACGTTCTTCCCCTCGTAGGTACTAATGTTGAGAGAAGTTAGAAATATTTTTTTAGCACAACCTGGCCCTACCCAGTCTAACTTTTCGCCGCCTGCATGCATGTTTTTCGCCGCTCAAGTAAGTAAATCGCTTGGGCGGCGAAAAACATGCATGCTCCGGAGAAAAAGTTAGACGGGGCACCTATGAAGCTATTTGAGTGAAACCTGTGAAACTTCGAGAGCGTCAGCGGGAAGGTGGGTATCGCGTGAAGCAAAACCTTTTCAAAATAAGACTTATTTCAATCATTTATTTGCTGTACCAAAATATTCGTTGTGCGTTTTAAGCTTTCAAATTATAGCTCATCCAACTTGGAATAAACATTTTCGAATACTTTGAATATTACTTCCCGTAAAATACGGAATACTTTATTTTAAATACAGTATGTCTTCATGATACAACGAAAACGGTTTTCTTCATTTAACAAGAGAATTTGAGTTAATATCGGCTAAACATCAAATGAATCATTGATGTACTGAAGTAAAGTGTACATTATTGTGAGACGGTCCCGTCTATAAGTAAAGTTCAACAGGTCTGATTTCACTCTCTCAAATGTTCCTAATCAGAAAAAATTCAGAGAAAGTATTATTGAAGAGACTACAGCAACACTAACAAAGCCCTAAATGTGCTTCTACCCTACCTGCGACTTTTACGGTGTACATAAGTTGTTTAAATTGTTTAAATACATGATACCATGACCTTGGAGGACGTACCCAGTTACTGGAGGAAATGCTTGGGATGTTGGAACGCCCCGAAACCGCCCCGCATGTACTGTATATCAACTTCATGAATTTGAAGGCAAAACAAACCGTATTTATTAAGCTGGGGAAAACACGTAAAACTTGGTTCTATAAATTTCAACTGGCTAGTGTTGAGAGCGCGAACGTATGATCAATTTTAATTTTTGATTTAAAAACTCGATGTTTACGATCGTGTGGATAAGTCCTGATGCTAAGTCACTTGAGATGGTTAATTAATTAAATCTGATTAAACATAAAATTTACATCCGCATAAATTTTGAATCGGGGATTTGTAAGGTACGTTAGAAGAATATGAGGTTTCAGCACATTGGAAATGAGAAGAAATCATTTGAGTGAGGCAAATACGATACAACTATGTTTGGAAACCGGTAAGAAACCGAAATGTTTAGAAACCAGTAGGAAAAGCTGGAGAATTCTTGGAATGATACCTGGGATACTTCTTGTCTCCGATTCAGCCTTTCCACCCACAATGCTGAAAACTTTTTGCATTCGGCACCAATTGGTTGACAAATTTGTCTCTTTCTGCTCCAAATATTTTAAAAAATGATGCTGTATGTATAAAACAGCATATGGTAACTTAGCAGGGGTGCCATTTGCTGAGTATTTTTTTTATTGGCTCAGTTTACGTGAAATGAACCAAATTTACCCAGAAAAACCTATAAGTCAAACTCGCAAAACTGTCATATGTTGAGTGTTTTTTGTGGTCAAGTCTTACTTGCAATAGTGTCAAATTTGAGCATTCTGATCGGAAACCCAACCCGGAGTCGTGATGTGTGAAGTCTGCAGTGGATCACTAATTGTTTGAATGATTTTATCCCTTCATGGTTATGATCAAACTTTAATTGTAATGCGCGAGATGACATTTAATGATATGTTTGGTGACTGTGACAGTATTGTGGAGTCAGCGGTTTACAAATAAATTCACATGATAGTGCCCAGTATCGTGTAGATGTTAAGTGTGGAGATGTTAGGGGGATAAATTGTAAAGATAAGGGATAAAGAGGATGTATGTTCCTCGTTCTCTAAAACTACATGGGACAACTCTATACTGACAGAGCATTATCGTGGCGACATTATTTGTGAGACAGTTGAGTGCAGGCATTGGAGATCGTGCACTCGCTACCCAGTGTAAAGAACGCACTTCGCATTTAAAAAAAAAAATACCACTGAGTGAAAAACTTACTGAAAAAATATAATATGTACTCATGATTATGCTTACACTCCTGAAACTAATAATAAAATCCAATCATGTATCTATGGCCAAAGGTAAGACCAAAAATGACCATAAAAACATGTAATTTGAAATTTTTCATCTCCCCTTTATTTTCGTTATTTTTTCCACCCTGTCCGACCCGTTCTCTGCTCAACAAACGCAGAGGTTCCAGGCGCAGTCGGTGCACCTGATGCTGCAATTTAGCTTTCATTCCATGCACGGGTCAACATGGGGGCCGGCCCGCTACGTGGACATTAATATCCAATCCGGATGATCCGGGAACCGATCAGCTAGTCAGGCATCCTTGCAGTGTCTCGAAATGACCATAAGAAGATTTCAGGGAATTATCTTAACTAACCGTGAAGATCTAATCTCATTTACGAACCGAGGCTCGCCCCCGTTTGCCCCGAGGCGGCCGTAACAATGCTTAATTTCTTATGACATTTGTTGCGGATTATGCTAATTACTGTATAAGCGCGTGAGCATAAGTCCTGAAATGACACTCTTGAGTGTTGAATGTTTATCTTTCATAAACATCTTAGAACATTTAACCATTTCAAGCTATTTTAGCTTGGTTAATGTAGAATAGATCTCAATATGTGGTTGAATCTCAATTTAGAGCCAAGAGTAGATATCAGTGAATGATTCGATCTCAATTTAGTGCCTGAAATTATTATCAAGTAAGAAGCTCGACAGAAAACGCATTGGGTAAACAATTAAAATGACCACAAACGTTTGCATTTCCTTATTCATCAATTTTGAGTTGAATTCGAAAAGAACTATTTTCTACACCTGTTCCCTCACACGCAATGGGCTTGGAGTACGAACTTGATGCAGTAGACTGATGGATTTGTTCCCAAAGCTACTGAAAGAAGTGCAGACGTCGGTACATATGTAGTGTACACCACGGCAGATGAAATAAGGCAGTCATTTCTATTGGGGAAAATATGCCTATTGTTCGAGTAGCCAATAGAACAGCTTTATTTTAAACAAACTTTATGACGTCACCATTGCGACATATCGTTTGGCCAATAGTGGTGCCAGATTTGGGGCTAGTAGTGTTGCCAGATGCAATATGAGTGCTGTTATTGGTTCGTTGCCACGTCATTAGTGCCACACGGTCCACGAAAACAAGACTGGTTTGACCCTACCTTGTTCCTTCTATCGTGTTATAAGCGTCATGACATGAGTTGAAGAGCGGGGTGGAGCAAAGGAATTGAGACCTCCTCTTCCCCCTGAAACACACTTCACCAAATTAGATCCTGTCCTGATGTAGAAAACATCGTCTAAGAAATACGTTCGTCATCGATGCATAGCAAATTAATTTGAATACGGTTATACGAAGCGTTTCAACTAAGGCGGCTAAGTTGTATCTATCTGCACAATAGATGGGAAATGAAGGTTTCGAGTTTCATATACTTCGCCACTGACGATTGAATGAGAGGTTTTGAGTTGTTTGTTAATGAGCGATGATCCTGTTACCATTGGTGCATTTTTCAAGCTCTTATGTGAAAAATATCAGCACCTCAATTACTTGCACTTCATAGTTCCCCTACCGTCATGGTAAGAAATCATGTCTCATTTATAGACTGCGATGTTCTAACTTCTTCTAATAATGTCTACGTCCCCGTTTGACTATATGCAGATACTATAAATTATTAGTACGTCCCCGCCTTCAGTCACACCGACCATGAAAGAAGGCAGACATCCAAAGTATTTTATTATTGTACTTCACATTATTACCTAAGCCACAGTTCTGCAATAAAAGCTTAAATCTTTCATTTTTCATGCGTCATTTATTTGAAGAAAATTTATAAATGCTACCTTATTCGTTACTCTCAAATCTTTAAACCTCGTAAGTTAAAGTCTTAACTTGTTACTTTAACTCGGCAAATTCTCAAATTCCTATTTCATATTGACGCAAGTAGTATTTTCCTTATGAGTGCCGATATTCTCTAAAAGTGTAAAGGACTTTTGTCAGGCCCCACTCAAAAAGTGTTAAATTTTGTACCGTCATTCCTTTACTTTCGATGAGAGCCCCCGATACACTTCAAGGAAGGGGACCACAAGCTCTCGGTTTATTTTACTCCCTCAAATTTATGGTGCAATCGTTGAGCTGGCACTCACAGACGAGAAAGATGAGGTTGTCTGAGACACTTGCGGTAGGACACCTTTGTGCGGCACACGTGCGCAGACTTCTCAGATGTGTCGTGCCCTCTGATCTATATGTACGTGAAAGCACACACGCTGCGCCGTGCTCAGTTCTGTCAGGGTTATCGAGGCACAATGAGCGCTACATTTAATGACGTTATCAGCCTAGGAAATGAATGGAGTTTTGTAGAAGAAGCTTACCGCTGGGTAGCTTTTAGGGATACCCTCCCTGATTGAGCGTCCCGATAAGGGTGAAGCGAGGCATTAGTTGCTTTTTCGGTTCAGGGAATATGCAGTTTACGCCCTCTTTTACCAGCATACATGGCGGCATTAGATTGTGTTTGGGCACGCTTAATTTGTTGCCTGCAAAGGCCCTATTAAGAGGATTGATCACTGCAGATCCAAGACCAACACACTACCGCTGTAGGATCTGATAGCATACACCACTACTGCTCTAGAGCGCGATAGGACTGCGAGAGATCAACACACTACCTGTGTAGGATCTGATACGACTCCAGAAAATTCTGATGCATCTGATAAGCGGGGCATCGCGGGCCCAAAAGTCTCCATTGGAAATGATTGGCACATTTTCAGAGCTTACCCGCCTGTTACTTATGGCTTTTGATGCGAGGCTGTGAGAGGGAATTGAACTTGCTTACACAGAAAATAGGGCAGCTGTCTCGTGATGCTCAACGGAGATATTTTCGACTCTCTGCTTCAGCATTCCTGCGAGACATTATCCTGTAAAGTGCTGCAGTTACTGCACTTCAATCACCTTCCATAAAAAATTCCTCGTCAATATATGTGAAATAAACCACTAGACCACACAGAAATCATTATAAGCTTTTGAAGCATTTTCATGCGCTGAAAACTTTACATTTTGTACTATATAAAATCCAATTAACTGGTAACATGGTCAACACTTATTTTCCAGCATGCAACCGTTCCTCGACTGTGTGTACTGATTTATGTTCAATGTACACAGCAAATACACCCAATGTACGTTCCCATTAGATCTTACTATACGTTATGTTCCACAAAAACCCGAACCGAGTTTTCATTTTCCCGTATCAGTCATACCCGCAATTATTTCCCGTATCAGTAGTAATCAGTAATACCGCATAATTTTGCTTAAAATTAAATGCTTATGATATTCTTATGACGGTATTACTGATACGGGAAAATAAATACTCGGTTCGGGTTTTTTGTGGGACATACTGTGCAAACAAGCATGGCTAATCTAAGCTGTCGGAAGTAGGACGGTCTCTCTTGTATCTTGCCTTGGCTGCCTCTGCAATTTCGCTCAAGCTTTTGCTTTACAAATTTATCCGAATGGTCTGCGAGTCATGTCTCACAGCGTACGAATGCTTAATGCTTAACTGCTTAATTGAATTGCAAAAAATACTTCAGGTTCGTTCTAATTGGTGGCATTGGTTTTAAATGTGATGTTAAAAATGTTTACCTTTTCATTGGTCGATGATATTCGTTTAAAAATTTGCAGCTCCGCCATGCGGCATTAACAACCCTCTGCTGTTACAAAATGCTTCACTTGTGTTTTGTGAGGCATTATTGGGCGAAAATACGTAATAAGTGTCGTCTATTTTAACGCATATTCGAAGCAAACTCGTCTTCGTAAAACATTCAGGATGAAGTAAATTATGTTTAAAGGCATTATATAACATGAATCAACTATGTAGTATTATACGAGCATACGTTTCAGGTTCGAGCATTTTAAATTGTTGGGGAATTTTTCAAAAGGCAATAAGGTTTTGTATATATGTTTACGGCATCCACAAATTTGCTGATCTGGATCATGTTTAACAGTAGAATTCCGGTGACAGAGCATAAAATTGGGAATTCCTCCAGATTTTGAATGGAATAAAATCAGGTAAAAGGTTAAACATCATTGGAAATGCTTGCGATGGATCAGTAGGTATTTAAATGGCAGACTTGGGCCGGTTCGCTGCATTACACACTGCTATGGCTTTCTGTTAAATTTTCGACAATTCAAATCTGCGCATCAGTTGTTGTCTAGTATTTTGTTAAATGCTACATGAAAGAAACCTCACGTCCCATGCTGACCATCTACATTAACCTTGGCTCATGCTCAATCTCCCCATCGCACAAATTTTTTTGGACAATGTTTTCATCGAGTCAACATTAATTTCTGCTCATGTTCAACGCAAATCACACATATGTTTTTGGACAGTATTTCCAGTGAGTTATCCCATGCAATGTACCCTAATGCTCTGTACAAAGTTTCCGCATATTGGCCTCGCTTAATGCTTCTTTCCATTGCTTCCTCGTATTTCTGTGCAGTATTTTTCTGTACTTGACATACAACAATTTCCGTGCAATGTTTTTCTGTTATGGTTCAGAAGAACACTTCGCTTGAATGTTTGCCCAAACCCTTATTTTCTTTTAAAATTCCCCCATGCACGAGAACAAACTCGACACATTCACCTCTGCTAATGATAATGAGATGCTCCCCTCCTGTCAGCAGTCCCCTGCTCCCGAACGACACTGACTCTTATTTCAGTATCAAGAATAAGTGTTCCTTTCTTCTTGCATTCACTCACACCCACCGGAGCATGAGGTCACAGGTGCGCTCGCTACAAATCCACGCTCCGCCAACACCCTTCGCTGCATTTGCTGCTTGTTTGCACGATTTCATTAACAAACTGCACCTCAGTTTTATTTCTTTCTTTATTTTCCTCTCGCTCTCCCCCACGCACACACGCCGTCGTGGGGAAGGGGGACCCTCCTCCTCCTCTAGTGGAGAGTTAGCCCTAGAAAGCTTGTTGATGTTTAGTCTGCTGCTCGCGTTGCTGTCATGACGCGCCGGGCGTGTAAAGTACAGTAAAATTTGTTTTGGCTTCAATGAACGCATGTTATTAGAATATTCGCAGAAGGACGCCCTTTCCAAACAACTATTCCGAACAGCAACGCTATTTTAAATGAGTTTAGGGACGATTTTTACGTTCGCTTTAAATGCACGGGATAAGTTAAGTAGATTTATCTTTTTTAGAAATGTGTGTAAAGTCGTGTAAATCGAGTGCTGAAGTATAAGTACGTTTACAGTGCAAGAACTCTATTACTCTTCATTTGTAGCTACAATTTCTTACACACGAAGTACAGAGATCCATTTAAATTCGCTTTACAATTTATAATTTAGTCTCAAGTGAATGGTTCAGTTGGAAATCAGCAGCTCGACTCGCTTTCAGCGATCTGAGTTATAAGTATATAAGTTCATGTATGTAGCCAAGCAATCTTGCCCATTCCGTCCTTATACGTATTTAAAATCCACCACAGGAAAGCGTTTTCTAATCGTTTTGTTCAATTCACTAAAAGATCCTTTACGAATGCCAAAGCTGTTTTCAGTGTTCCGGCTTTCCTGCTTCTTCAACAACTTTGTTTCGCGTAATATTCCTCAGGATAAAGTACTCTCAATTTGTGCTCAGTTCATTCCTTCCCCAGCAAGGACAAGTCACAGGTTTCCGAAAGATATGATCGCGGCACCTTGTGTCTGAGTCTTAATTAGGTGAACTATAAACAAAAACTCACTTCATCAAAGAGTAATAAAAAGCCATGATGTCTCAAGAAATGATCTAAACAAATGTTCAGCTCTGTGTGCTTAATATCTCAACCTTTGAGGATGGAGCAACTCTCAAAATTAAGCTTTAAAATTCTTTCAAATCGTCCGACATGGAGCAACACGCATGGCTCCGGTCCCTCGACTTGTCAGGACCACTTTTGTATTATTCCGTCCCGCTTAAGACTGAAGAAGCACGTCAGATAAAATCTAAGCAGCAAATATGACTGGGTGGACCTGCTAAACCATATCAGTAATGTCGAGTGTTATGTCCACATCCACTTTCTGAATGATGGGACCTGGTCATTAGGTTCCAGCGTTAGCTCGCTGCAATCATCTGGTGCAAAGTTTATGGGGTTGGCCCCCATTTCTCGGAATTGGGGTCAAATTTGCTTGATTAGTACACTTGCAGAAACATGGGAACTTAGTCCACCTGCAAGGTTGAAAATGGCGTAGCCATTTAGAAATCTTGATTTCAGTTGAACGATAAAATTAAATGCCTGTATAATACTGTACACATTTAGAGGAGATGTAAAAATTAACATTTGTGAAAAAGAAATTTCCAGACAAAATAAATTGTTTCAATTTTGCTTTTTAAAATAAGTTTTTCTAATCAAACGTAGAATGATAGTCTACTTGATTCTACATTTGGCCAACTTATAAACTATGTAAAGACTCGGGTACCACTCATCAAATATAGAGGAGCTGATGTAGGTGCTATTTTAAAACTCAAATGCCAAACATCTCAACTCTGAGGTGACGTATTGCAAATCGGAATAAAATGCAGCTTATAATTAATGAAACGCATCACAGAGAGTCATGTTATGTTTGGCCACGCAAGAAGCAGGTGACGCTTGGCAGGCCTGATGATCATAAATATGAACTCTGAATTGATGATCGCCGTGTGCCGAAGAGCGGGAGTCAGTCAATTAAAGTTCAACAGGTTCAAATTTTAAAATGGAAAATCTCTTTTTCATTTCCTAATAGTGTTATTAGAGAGGCGGTGTTCCTGGTACGCGGTATCGCTCTCAAAAACTCGAAATCAAAAGGGCTTTACAATGAAAATTTTGAATGGGGGAATCTGGAAAACAATAAATTAAATTGAGAATATTTGAGTTAAAGTAGTTTAGAACAGGTATATCTGACCGGAGATAATTTAACGCAGGCGAATTAAGTTGAGGGAAATATGAGATATATCGTACCTCAGTTTAGGCCAGATAAGTCTGGATTAGTAAAATAAAAGGAAGGTGAAAGTTAGTTTAAAATCTAACAAAGCGCCTCAGACACACCCACCACCGTAAGGAAAACCCGAGGAAATCTGCGAAATAGAGATTTGGAGGTGAGGCAGCTGCTGCGTACTGCGTATTTCAGAGATCCTGACGCTGGCGCTTGTGTTCTGTCGGCTTCTTCGAGCGCAATTAATCGGCTCTAATCCGCCCTTAAATGGATTTTAAGGAGCCAGGCACTGGTGCCCCGTCGCGAGGAGTTAAGAAGTCGAGGATTTGTACGGAAACTTGCACGTCCCCTCGACTGCCCTGCGGTAACTGGGAGAGGGGAGGTCGCTGCAGCTTGGAGGACATGTCTCTATTTATTTGTAATCTTTGATCTAGGCTGGGTAATGCATGCTCCAAGCAGATTTTTGTTCTGTTCAATTTTGTGCTTGTTGTAAAACAAGCTGTTTTTCATTAAGATTTAATTTCACCACATTTCATCACCTGTTGCAGTGTTCACTTTTTGATGTGTGGGTTGATTAACTTGAGGTCAAAAGTACATATTCTAACCTTGGTGAAAATACAGTGCCAACGATTCTCGAGGAAGTTGCTATCAACAAAAATCATTTTTTATAAAACACGTTACTTGAGATACTTCGGTCTGGTCGTGTAAGTATCCTTTTTACCTAAGGACTAGGGACATATTCATGAATGCATAATACATCGTAGTAAATTACTCTTAAAAAACTAGCTTGCCTAGTTATTCCATCCCAGCTCCAATTCTGTTAACTGTGTAGACACGTCAACCCTATTTAATGACTGGAAATTTCTACCTGTTTAATTGCCATTTATTTGAAAGGATGGGAATTTTTTCCGATTTTTTCCTAACCCCAAGGTTAAGAAATTAAAAATAAAATTCGTTTCAATGATTCATTTAAAAAACATCTTCTTCGAATGAAATATAGCTCTCACTTAAAGAAATGTCGTATTTTTGAAAATAGAAGTACACTAATACAGCAATAATTCTGAGTTTTGCATCTCATGCACGAAGATATACCGTGACTCACTCAACACTTCATCTGTAGGTCAAACTTGACTCATCTCCGTGCTACTTTTTCCCCGGAACAGTTCAATTCTGTGCGCATCTATGGTTCACCTCACTCAAAAGAGCATCGGGATTCGTTCTATTTTAACGTCCTGCTCGTCCTTTCACGCATTATCCCTTGTCCTTTTATAGCACCAACGGGTGCACATGCTTTCACTTCAGGAAAACCGCGCTCGCTCCGACTCAGCACATTCAGTATACAGAGGGAAGTTATCTATTTTGGGCGTGCAGGGCGAAAATAGTGCCACATTCCGAGGGTATGAGGCCACAGCTGACTGCGATTGGGTCTCTATAGCTCCAATTTGTGCCAAGGTAAAGAAAGTGATGCAGAGCTGCCGCTGCTGCAGACGGGTGTTTCTTGAAACGAGGTGCTGCCTTGCACCTACAGACGCGTCGTAAAATTGACATGTTTCGTGGGGAGTATTTATAGTGATCGCTAGATGTGATCACTGATGGTTTGGTCAGAGCTGCATCCGTCTGCATAGAAGGTAGAACACACCATTAACATTATATTCATGATCTAGAACAGTGGATCTTAATCTTTCTTACTCCCACAACCCCCTTAATGATTGTCAGGGGAAATTGAGTGCAGATGGACTGGTAAATAAGAGCTTACCAAAAAGAATATAGTAAACAGGTCCTCAAACATATTCAACAGTGAGAGTTCACTCTTTTGTGGAAAACAAATGGGAAAAATTAGGGTATACTACGGAGGCTCGCGCCCCCATGTTAAGAACCACTGATCTAGATCATGTATGTCATCATAATATTCATCCTACGTGCATGTCAACTCGAAGGAGCGCAAGAATGTCAGATGTGGACGCAAAGACAAGAAGAAAGCCGTCACCGCACAGATGGAGGCGTCAAGTTGGAATACCAGACACCCACGGCTTGTGCGCACCGCTCTCACCAGGAGCAAGGAAAGCGATGACGTGAGCGTGTGTGACCTCATGAACGTGAGTTATGCTCGTGAGTTATGCTCACGAGACACATTTGCCCGCTCACTTACTCACTGATCTCACTTCGTCTCAGCTGACTCGTAAATGAGTGATGGTAATTAGCCCCGTAATGGGTTAGCTAAATGCGCCAGTAATCTGAGGAAATAGCGTCTACGAAAAATGAGTTATCAATCGTAAAGCCCGTAACGAAGTGCGTGAAATAAGTTGAACATTCGAAAGATAAAATGTCAATGTATAAAGTTAAACAAAACGTCAACGTTCGTGTAATTTTGTTATTGAAGTAGATAAATTTTAACTTTGACGCTTGAATATGTAAATGAAGCTGAGAGAAGAGTAAGTTTATTTCCAGATTACATATGATAGCTGGCCATATGTATACAAAATACGTCCGTACGTAAAATTCATTCAATTTTCTTTAAATTCAAAGAGCAGAGCACAATAATATTTATCTGATAGATTTTCACGCCTGCTTCAGTTTTAACTTTAGAACCCACAAAATATTGTAACGATTAAACAAGTGAAGTTCATTGTGCAAAATGGCATGAGGGGGATGGATGCATGCATGGTGAAGCCGACTGTGCATATTGGAATGTTGTGCTCACAGGACTTGATGGGTCGAGTCGCTCTTTATTTAATGCCACTCACGATTGAGAGATGACTCAAAGTTGGAGACGTGAGATGGTGAGCAAATAAGTGAGCACAATTCGTTGAGTATTGAACGTGAATTCCGTTGAAATATCGGCGAAGCAGTCGAAAAACCATTATTTTTACAATGCTATTATAACCAAGACTAACGAATTACTTCGGCACGTGATCCTTTTCGGGATCACGATTTTAAGCATTTTAATGAGTATTGCATCAATTTGAATTGTTCACCTAATCCTCCATGTTTGTCAACACCCTCTGTTTACCGTTCATTTTACTGATTTTCTATTGCTTGGTTCCCGAGAATCTGAGTGTCATGAGTCGAAGAAGAGTTTTAGCTCATTTTTTGCATGCTCGTGAATTCATAGATTTCCTATGAGATACATTTGAGACTCAGGAAAAGATGAAAATCGAAAGGAGGAATACATGGAGAATGAGGTTGTGAAAAAGTTTTTCCCAACCAACGAGAAAGTTTGAATTTGTTCATAAGTCGTTCGAGCTGAAGACGGATGCGCATTGTCTTGATTGAAGATTTTGCGATTGATCAGCTGAAAGCTGTTTTACCCTGGTTACGTAGAGTCATTACCGCTGCTAGTAGTTTAGTTCAGGAGCAGTGGACTGGGTGTTCTGCAAAAGCTTAAAGTCAATGATTACTCTCATATCCCGCCGACAACGCAACAAAATTTTTTAAGGGTGGATTTCATTTTGGGTTGACGTTTAGGTCTCGCATGTTTGTCCAGCCATTGAAACCAACGATCAATATTAAAATATAACATTTCCTTTTCAAATCCGGTCTTATACGCAAATTGCATTTGCTATAGGCGAGAATCCAATTGGCTAGAATATATCTTCTGTGCTCCTTTAATGGCTCTATTTTCATTTAAGGGTATGAAAGCATTGTAGATGATAATTTGAAAGTACTCGATTAAAAATATCATGGATGGTTCAAAGAAGATTGAATATCATCTCGTATAGTTCGCCAATAACTAGTTTCTTTCCCTGAAATATGTTCAAACCAGAAACAGCAAGAAAACGAGTAGGAGTTATTGTATAACCTGATCCTATCTAACAATTTACTCTACATATACATCATACCAAATAGCTTATATTATACCTGTCATAGACGACTCTAGATGAGCATTTGTCGCGCGCATTTTAAAAGCAGCTTATCATTTCGCGATCTGGAAGTATAAAGAAATCTTTCTTGCCCTTGATTTTATTCAGCACTTGAACTACACGGACGCACGTCATAGGCTGGCACTCGGACAAGTGCTATCATGGTCGTAAAATCTGGTGGCAGGCAACCAGCCGGTCACTTCTGTACTTGAGTGCACTAATCCCTTCTCGTTATTGAGAAGGCTGTCTTGAGCAACACTCAATTTGAAACGTGTCGTACGTCGGTGAAGTTTGTCACCTCAGCCTCGGCTCAGTGACCACTGGTCACACAAAAGCCCGGTCAAGTTCCGAACGCCTTGTGACGTGAGTGTGAGGTGTGTGAATAGATTTCGCTTTCTAAACATGTCGCCATTAGGGAGCGGGTGGGTAGTCAAGGTGAGTACTGGGGAGGGAATATACGCACACAGATAAACTAGACGGTTGAGTTTAATTCACTTGAGTAACATGGGATCAAACTCCTGTCTGTCATGTTGTAAAGGAAGGATTATTTCAGGTATGGAAGCAACTTGTTTACGACGCCGTATAAAAGAGGCTTGCACATATGTTAAGCCAAACAACACTTTACTGATAATCCGTATAGGTGAACCAGGACTGTTGAACATGAGTTTTGATATTTGTCTAACAACCTCCCTAGGTAACGAAATCTGGCCTGTGAGTGTTATTGACTAAGTAAGTAATTCGTTTTCAAAAATTTTGTGAGTTGTGAAATGAAATGAAGTTACATAAAATTAAAATGGTTCACGATCACACAGTTCACTAAAGGATGGTTTTAGTAGTTCCGCTTCTAAGGTTTCGGTTTCAGGACGCATCTTCGGTGTGAAAATTCGAGGTTAAACAACGATGAGAATTCTCGCAAGCTCAAACAATCCAATTCTCAAATAACTTCTAGGTAAACGAGCACATCTCGTTTTTCAGTTCGCATGAGCTTTAGTCGGTTACAATGTATAATCGTTTCCTTTGCGTCCACGGTGTCCCTATTCTATTGTTACGAGATCTTGCCCATACAAGGTTACACCGCATAACAATTGTTACTTCCATTCTGATGTTTCCTTACACTAACAAATTCATTACAAGAAATCCTGCCAGATGACCACAGAGCCGCATTACACTTTTCTAATTCCTGCACAGTGGGCGTAGATCAGTCGTTAGGGCTCTCAGCGTTGGCATGGTCACGACTAATAGTGCACAATGGGTCTTCATGTAGACAGACCATCAGTACTCATCTCTATCACTTGATCTCGTTGACGTACATTTGTCTCGCTTGCTCTATCTCATAGCTCTATTCAACACTGCATTGCTTTTTCAAATGGTTGGGATTTTTTAATGTAAAATATGATTTTTGAACTGTCTCCGTAGTTGCTTTGCACTCAATTTCCATGAAAGAGCATTTTTTATCTCTGGTTCGTTATTCATAACCGGTAATTAGTTTGTCAAAAGTAAACGTCGGCGTTAAAGATATTCACCATCTCAGAGTTCCATGCTCATCATCACTCAGAGCAATTCTTGCACAAAATTGTACCGATATAAAGACAAAGATTCTTTTTCCTTCAGGTATGTTGGACGGATGTGCTCACAAAAACCTTACGCTGGAGGCTGACTGACTTTAAGGTTGAGCAGAGCCCTAGGAACAGATTGTGGCATGTCGCAGTCGAGGTCGCTAGTGTTCTCCATTGCTCAGGAGATGAAGGTCACGGATCCTGCAACAGGTGTCGCAAGGCACCGCCTTCACGCCATTTGAAGTCGCCTGTTTACACGCGCCTGTCTTCACACACCACAAGTCGCTCGTGCGATTTAGGGCTCCGAGAGCAAACTGGCCATCAAGAGACTTTCTTGCTGAGATTCGAGGAGCCGTGTACGTGTTCAGGGTGGGGGCTTAACTCTTTACCGCCTGATTTCCCTCTGCTCTTTGTAGCGCTCGCACAACCACCGTTACTAGACCGGCACCAGGTTGTCACCGACATCGAAATGGGGAAGGAATTGTCGCTTTGCAGTGAACTTCACTGGCCACAGCAGGACACTAATTTAGCAAGAAACAAACTGTGGTTGAGTTGGTTAAACACGTGAAAGAGGATTTTGAAATCCACCTGGGCAGTAAAGGATTACGAGGACGATACACTAAGCTATTTCGACTACTATCACTGCAGGCTTGATCGCAGTCATCACCGCAAAATGGCTGCGTGGAAGCCCGTGGTGACGACAGTCGAAACAAGCCAGTGTATCGCCCACGTTAGAGACCTCACCTCTACACATCGCATTCTAGTCTTATTGCTATACACGCTAAAGGGATTCAAAATTTTAGTTGTAGAAAAATTCATTTAAGAGAATGGATTTTTTTTTTAGACGATATGCGAGCATTGACCCCCTTGAAGTTTGCTCTGCGTAACGAGAGCTGTCGTAAGTTGCTTAGTGTACCAATAAAAAATTATTTTCATTTTATTACTGGCTGATTTGTTTAAAAGTAGTGTATAGTAACGCATCATTAATACTAAATTGATTACATAAGCAGCCAAATATTGAAGGTAAAATTCTTGAAGGAGATGAATCATGAATAAGACATTCTCGTCTCAAGTTTGAGTTGGACGGAGCTCCTCGAAATTTTCCCAAGCGTGATACTACACTGACGCACACAGCATATACCTCATCCTCGATCTTGTTGCTCTAAAGCAGTGGTTCTCAACCTGTGGGGAATTACCCCTGGCAGGGAATAGCGGAGCTGCCAGTTGGGGAATTTCGTGCATTTGTTTCCATCTACAATAAATCGGTAGTGTTTCAAAATCTAAAACATAACATTCAAATGTTGACTTCCTTTACTAATCACAGCATTTACAGATTGTTCTAATAACTAAAACCACCATAATGATGTGTGGTAAAATTGACAACACTGCTGGGTTAGGAATGTCACAGAGACGCAAAAGGAAAATGCTGTGGTGGGGAATGCAACATTCCCCACAGATGTGGTGGGGAATGGAGAGTTGGCTCCCTAAAAAGTGGGGAATTGGAGAAAATAGGTTAAGAACTACTACTCTAAAGGTAAATTGTTCAAAACTTTATCTACTCGTTCATTAGTGTTACCTAAATAATCTAAATGTTTAAAGTGTCAACAAAAAACTATTTGGGGAAGATTTTTGACCAACAAAACTCATCATATAAAGTCCACCTTTGACATCAGATATTACTGAAGAGCAGACACAGCACACCATCACACTCACTCCATGTTTCTTTGTACTGCGAGACGTGTCTGGGTACATCGCTGAGCTGATGAATGATCTTGGAACCGCCCCTGAACAACCTGACTTTTGCTTTCATCACTGAACATAACATTCTGTCAGTACTCTGTCATCGAATCCTTAGAATTAATGCAAAAATCATGCCGTTTTTTTCATGACTCCGGTGAGCAGAGGCATTTCAACGGTACGTCGAGACCCTTCAGTGTTCGACCTTCAGATAGTTCTGCAACCGACGTTGGATCATTCTCACTGTGATGTTTTCAAGGACTGCAAGATTTCTTTTTCTTGAAGTCAATGGCTTTTATTTGGCCTAAATTTATTTTATTTTTCGTTTTAGCATCTGGTCTGTGGAACAAGAATTACCTTACATGCCCCAGAGCCAGGCTTTCTAGGTGATTTGGATGGTGAGGATGTAATGGTGAATGGTGATGGAGTAATAGTGAATGGTGACGGAGTAATGGTGAATGGTGATGGAGTAATAGTGAATGGTGGCGAAGTAATGGTGAATGTTGACGGATAAATAGTGAATGATGACGGAGGAATGGTGAATGGTGACGGAGTAATGGTGAATGGTGACGGAGTAATGGTGAATGGTGAGGAGTAGGCCCGACGGATGCACCTCTCCAGTCTGAAGGATCGTGCTTGTAAGTCTGCGGCATCACTAGCATTTCATGTCCTAACAGAGGCACGGACTTTTCTCGCATTGGAAAATTAGGTTCGACCAATTCTGATCACCAGAAAGCAATTATGGCGCATCAAAATTCGTGAGAAAGAGCAAAAGACGGCACTGAGGAGCAGCTAATTGAACAACCCATCTCACAAAGATGAAGTTACTCATTAAAGTTTAGCAGACTCTAACAGCCTGCGCCATCATTGAGTTGCTCTTATTTCCTATGCCTGGAATTTAAGTGAAATCAACGTACATATGTAAACACAAGTGAATAAATTTTTCACGCAAAAAATATTCAATCATAGGGGCGACTGTGCAATGTTTCAATCACTTGCCCACTGTGCTCTGCTCAGCATATGTACTCGTAACTCACTGTGTGACATCTTTCCATCGCACCACGTTTTAAAATACCCGTCCCATCAATTCATGCCAACATGTTCATAAAAAAGTCCCCAAAGACATGTGGATGGTATTTTTATTAGGACCTAAGAGGACTTGTACCTCAATATCCCAAAAGTCACCATATGACAGTCTCTAGTCTAAGCAACTCGCGGAGCACTTTTCAATCTCCGATGCAAGTAATGCAGTCCTAATGCGCCCCTATGAGCGATCAAAGCAGAACTCAGGGGCTGTCGAGAGCGCTCATGATACGAGCAAGATCCCACTGATCTCTGGAGACGCACTCCGCTCGCACACCGCGCAGTGTAAAGTCGTCGCAGGCGATGTTCGAGAATCGGAACACATGTACATGAAAGGAAGGCAAAGCCTAAAGACTTGGTTAAAGATTGGCTTTACGTCAGGGACATTTTAGAAGTATACGGTTAAATGTTTTAAGACGCGGTTAAAGATTGTCAAGGACAAGATAGGAGTATACTACGAAATTTTTCCTGTTAGGGTTCCGACGAGCTCACGTGTTTATGATCAATATCTGTTTCGTATCCTCATCATATAGAATGGTAGCGAAAATCACGAAACTCATAGCTAATCCATTTCTTCAATTATAACATGATAGTCTTCTAATGCTGTACGCAAGACGCGTTGTAAGTGTCAAGTCCTCTTCAGGAGCATACAAACGAGCAATACTCTGTGCAGAACAATACTCTGTGCAGAGCAACACTTTGTGCAGAGCAACACTCAGTACAGAGCAGCACTCAGTACAGAGCAACACTCAGTACAGAGCAACACTCAGTACAGAGCAACACTCTTTACAGAACACTACACACAACTTTACGCTCGCGCCCTGAGGAGAGGTGGCACCCCGCGGAAGTCGATACCCGCCAACTCGCGCTCTTATTTTGGCGTATAATGACAGCGCGCCGTCCGCCGTGTGCACCGCAGGCTGCGTTTGGTGGTGACGGATGTCCTTTTGAGCCTCACGTTGTCACGCGGGCCGGCAGGCGTGTAAAATATCACCACCGAATGGTACTTTCAAATTTAAAGCGTTATTTCTCTTCAGGGTTTTCAAATGGCGTTTTTATCTTAAGTATTTATTGTATTCGTGCGAGGACAAGTGTTGGAATTTGAGCTATGGTAAATTTTGGTTTTCTTCTTGGTCGTTTTTACTGTTACATTGTACATGCTAATTTAATTTTAATTTAATTTTAGTTCTAATTTTTGTTGTTTCTTTTTTTAAATAAATTTCCAATTTACTTATCAAAAATCCGTTGCAAATTTGTCGCAATTACCACAACATTAACCTTTAAGTCCATCAATTAGCGGGGATGGCACGTCACCAAGATGTGCTAGCGATTAAGAGACTTTGAAATCAAATACCGACCACAAAATTATGCCCACTTCAAGTGTTACGAATCAGAATGCTTCTCGGCAAAAAAAAATAAAACACATTTGGTGAAATAAGTTTTAAACGCAGCGGAAACCAATAGAAAAACAAAGAGCTCATTGTAGAAACGATTGAAACTTGCCAGTCACCTACCAGAAAGGAGTTAAAATAACTACTTTACAGAAAGAATGTTATGGCTGATGATTGTACTGCAGACTTTTGATAACTTAATGACTTTATTTTGTGCCATCGACATTAACTGCGATCAGAAGCTTCGAGGGATAAGTGATTCATTTCCAAACAAAGCCGTCCCACGCCAAAATATTTTCAAACCAAAAATTCTTCTGGGATATATTCAACTCAGACGCCGGCGCTCGAATGTGCCCCACACAGACCACAAAACATCGTCTAGGCCGACAGTCAAGTCTTAGATTTGAGTCCTGGTTTTGTGCGTATAGACGTGATGGCCCCACACCCTGTTATTATAACCAAACTGCTATTTGCTTCTTTGTTTCTGCTGACCTTAGCTGCGGTAGCGAGTGGTTCCCAGCCAAACT
>JACJUY010000108.1:304090-314237 GCA_014220935.1 Platorchestia sp. MABIK | reverse complement strand
GACGAGGTTGCCGACCACAAAAACCACTGAGCTTCATCCTGGAGATTTGCCCTGCTAACGCATGAGGGCCGTTTTAGTAAACGTTTTGATGTTGGGTTGTTGCTTGTAAATGCAACTTCAGCAAACTGATGGCGTGCGCTGCTACTTGCAGCGCACGCCAGGATCAGTTGTATCACTTTGCTGAAGATAAGTTTAAGTACAACGTAGCTGCTATGAAATGAATGCTACGAAGTTAATTATTGCAAAGTTAAGTCCACGCCTTTCTCACAAATAAATCAAAAGCAAGAGAATAAATCTTTAGCGTCTCTTAAGTTTAATTGAAGGGAAAAAATGCGGTGCTTGACAACCTTTCAATCTGATTAACTCACTCATAGATATATCATGAACACTCGTAAATTGTTTGGTAAATATGGTAGCTCAGCAACCGTAACTTTCTGCGTTGAGTTTGGTCCGCTTGTCTTGTGTGAAAAATATTCGAATAAAAACTGGATCCTTTTGATTGAGTGGCAACAGCATCAGCCTGATAAAGGAATCTCTGAGGATGTCTACCCAGTCTGGTCATATGTTGCACATTTTTGTTTGTGCCATGCATACGTCGTAGGACGTTACATATAAGGTGTGGAGCGTGTTACATATAAGGTTTGGAGCGTGTTGCATGTAGGGTGTGGAGCGTGTTACATTGGAAACCGCGGAAACTATAGAACCCCATGACATGAACTTAGACTGTTTCTCTTGAAAAAATTTCCCATAACCTTCTACTCACACAAAGAGTGAACCTCTTTTTATAATCTGTTCTAAGCTCTTTTTTCATATTAAAAATTTTACGCTGATCTAGCACTGAATTTAAAATCATGCTCTCACGAGTCGTGAGTATTGTGGTCGGAAACGAAAGAACTCTACGATTTTGAACATATACAAAAATTTTCAGTGAATGTAGTACCCTTGAAAAAATGTCTCCAAACATTTTAACCCAGGTAACAATTACAAATATCTCTGAGGTGGTCAGAAAATTTGGGAATAGTCACAGTGGACAGCAGTTTCAGCAAGGAATATACGTCTAGCTCGAAATTTATCTTCACACAAGCATGGGTCCTCACGCGGGCATGCCTACCGCTGTTGAATTGCAATAGAAGCTCCTGTAAAAATAATTTATTTTTCGCGGCAGGTGCCGCGTCGTAAATAGCGGCCACGGCACCATAAATTCATGTGAACCATTGTCCTCTCCGAGGTACAGCGTCTATGACCGCGCGGTCCGCCGGGAGCACCGACCCTTTGTAGCAAAAATTTTTATACCAACTCATCGAGACGTGAGTTATTTTTCCGTGGTCGTCTGCATTAGCTCAAATTGAGCCATTTTCCAATCATTCTTCAGAAATTTGTCCTAAATTTGCCGCTACACCAACGGGATTTTCGTTGTCGCTCACCGGAGGGACAGTTGGATTTGGGGTTGAATCAGAGGAAAGACACAGAACAAGAACAGCAGTAGGAGAAGGCCCTCTGAAAAGCAATAGTTGACGGAAGTCTGGTTGAAGAGACGTTAACAGAAGTTTCACTGAAGGACCAGTAGTTGACGCGGTACACTGAAAAAAAGTAGTTATAGATGTTGCATCAAAGAGTATTCATCGAACTTTCCTGAAGGAAATTTTCTTGAAATTCGTAGAACTCATACTGACTGTCTACAGTACTTTTGTGAAGGAAAACATTAGTTGAGAATCACAAAATAATTACCTTTATTTTGGCTTTCCAGGAGGTTAACATAAATAGTCGGCCACACAAAAAAGCTTCCCTGCTTGGGCTCAGAAATGTGAGCTGTTAAATGAAGAACGCTGGCTGAAAATGCTCCTTTTTTACGCTACTCACTTCTTGCACTGATTATGATAAATGAACATCAAAATTTTGGTACGAGAAAACTGACACAAGACTCACGCTAAAATAATCATTACGAACTGCTTGCATGCATAGGCCCAATGATCGATGAAACGTTTTTAATCCATTAGAGTTTTTAAACAACTTTTTCCGTAGATAGAATAGAAGTGTTTTATTTTTCTGTTTTCCTAAAAATACAATCAAATTTGCAAAACTCGTGGCAACAACATCTGCCAGCTGTGATGTTTATAACTTAACTTGATGATTCCTTTTTTGTTTTTAGATGATTTAATTATTTTTAACTCCCGATAAGTTTCCTTCACATCACTGAACTTATATATCAGTAACCAAACCATGGTTTAAAAATAAAGGACACAAATGAGTACTCGCTTTTTTAGTTGATGCCCAATGGGATTTTTTTGTTTGCTTAGTTCACTCACCCCATCGAACTACTGATTAACTTTTATTGAAATCTTCTTTTGATTTGAACTTTTGACTTTGTAATAGCTTGTGACGGGACGCGACGAAGCACGATTTAGAAACACATAGTTTAGCATGCCAATTGGACGTTATTATCTCCATTTGGACCACCTTAGCTGGAGGTCTGTAGACAACAAATCACTGTTATTGGCCCAAATTTTGGCCACTTTTTGCCAGGGCCAGGAAGGCTGCAGCTAAGCCTCCAGAGAAGAATGACTCAGCTGAGGATTGCTGGCTGCTACGGGCGATTACAATTAGGGGTCCTTTGTGGGGCAGAAATTCGGATCCGACTGCTGCGGACTCGCTGCAATCTCGTGCGTGACCAGAGAGAACAGATCGAGCAGTTCAGAAGCGCATGGCCAAAATCACCACTGAAAGCCTCAGGATGCTGAACGTTTCTTGTCACATACAGTATGTCCCACAAAAACCTGAACCGAGTATTTATTTTCCCATATCAGTAATATCATCATAAGACTACCATAAGCATTTAATTTTTAGCAAAATTATCTTTCAAAATTAACCTATAGAAAAGGTATTACTGATTAAGATGGTATTACTGATACGGGAAAATTATACTCGGTTCGGGTTTTTGTGGGACATGCTACAGGCCCGTTTTCGTGCAGTTCGTGTGAACATGAAATCCATGGAATAGCACTGTTTTGTTGCATTTTAAAGAATACCTCATAGCTGAAAAGTTGAGAATAAATTCTACGAATTGCTAGGTAAACTAATTGCTAGGTGAATTGCTAGGTTGTAGTAAACAACGGGTGGAGCTGCTTCATGCTCAACGTTTGGAGTTGCTATTGTGGAAAATTTTGAAAAATTTCGTGCTAATAAACGCAATGTCGTTTTCAACTGGTAATGAGAAATAGCTCAACACCACGTATTTCGCTTCAATTTTCTTTTATCTGTAATCTAGAAATAAGCAACTCTCATTTTTAAATAACATGTGACAGCATTGCAAATGATACACAAACAACATACTCGAGCATTAAATTGACTCATGGCAAGACGCGACAAAACCTTTCTGTCTCGACAGCAATAAACTCCATCTTTTTTCCTAGAGCGCCTCTTTTTTTAAAGGATAACTCGTATCCGAGGTACAAGAAAACCTTGTGCTCGTGTCAGACGGCCTCTGAAACAATCTATGGCAATCTCGAGGTATCTACGGCGTACGTACCTGTGCGGGCCCAGATACGCCCATTTCCAAGTTCCCCTCCATGCAAAGAACAAGAGGCAATGTTGTCCGAGCTGAAGGTTCGCTCGCAAGAGACCTCCTACGCTCCTCGTGTCACACGGAGAATGGCCGGAGATTTATACGACCGTACAGCGGTCCACTTTCAGGAGTCATTGAAAACTTTTCTCGGGGATGTTTTGCCCCAAAGCAGTCACTGATTTACGAGCGGCCTATCACTGAACATTACTAGATGCTCCCTTTTAAGAGCGCCTAAAAACATTTGACAAACTCGCCAAGTTGTGGAGGAAGTCCCCTCAGAACTGCTCGGCTCCCATGTATTAAAGTCAAGGATTCGTGTGGCTACCCGTGATGTGGATGCGCTTCACTGTGCGTCGATTTCGCAGCATCAGGAGTGATGAAGCTCTCAGTCTGATTCGATCATAGTTCTACTTCATGCGAAACTAACGGCTAAATTCACTTGATAAGTGTCCAATTGACCGCTTGCTTGTTTATTAAAGACTACCTCTAGAAATGCAGGTCCAAGCGTACTGATCGAATGCTGATTACTCAATTAGGAGATTTAATGAGATGCGAATGTTTTGGGAACTTTATCAAGAAAGAGGCAAAGTTCGCCTTAATAAAATACTTCTAACTCTAATGAAAATAAGCTAGCATCTTTAATAATTTTTTTAAACACGCATGAACACTTCCTATGTCGTCGCATATTCTTCGTTGAGATTTTGAAACACAAGCAAAATAAGACTTCGTTTACAGCACATGTACACTGCCAATGGCAGAAGTAGCGGACTAAAGCTAGTGTGTACGTATTAATATGCACTGTCAGTATATTTAGGAAAATGCTCATTGTTTTGTTTGAAATCTGATGAACATCATTGATTAAAAGTTAACACTTTTACCACTTAAAAGTTTGTTCTAATGAATAAAAATATTCATTTTCGAGCTATATAAATCATTTACACAGAAGTATTTTCACCATTTAAGATTCTCAGAAGAACTGCGTAGATAAAATTTCCATCTGCGTTAGAGATTAAATCTATTTTCATGACTGAAATAATAACTGAACCTTGCAGACGCAGAGCCCGAGTGCGAGGCAAAAGTCAAGCAGATGCCATCCAGCTAGGATCTTAATAACAAATTGAAGACACGACGTCTCTATTTAAATCCTGTAGCACATGAAATGTGTTTAGAACTGAGCAGTTGCGTCTGGACTTTATGCGGCTGCAGGATTGCTTATTTACATAATTGCGAGGACAATGTGCTCAATAAATAGCAATATTGGTAATCAAAATGCCTGAGTTGACGTCTTACGACAAAGCGCTCTTGTATCTTAATATTGGACGAATCAAAGCAGTTTAGTATTTTGCCACGGGCTGTAAAATCAGGTCTGAATCATGGAGGAGGATCAGAATTCAATAGGAATTATTTGAGCCTTAATTGAAACTTCTGAATTTTGTACTATGACAATGGCTTGATAATCATACCTCGCCGGTGTACGTTCAGTTTATTTATACAAGTTAAAAAGAAACAAACTAGATAATTATACCTCGCCGGTGTACGCTGATTTTATTTATCCGAGTTAAATAGAAACAACCTAGAGCATACTGGAGACGCAATTAATTAGACTGGACTTGAAATACAAACATGGCGTTAGTCACAAACAAGGATGTATCCACAGTGATGGTTTAACCAGTAGATGGTGTCCTGGCGCAGTAAAGATCACCAGTAAATGCTGTGCACAATAAAGATCACCAGTAAATGCTGTGCACAATAAAGATCACATGTAAAAGGTGTATGCAATGAAGATTACCAGTACATGGTGTTTGAAATAAAGATCACCAGTAAATGGTCTGCTCAATCAAGATCACCAGTAGATGGTGTCTGCAATAAAGACCACCAGTAGATGGTGTCTGCAATAAAGACCACCAGTAGATGGTGTCTGCAATAAAGATCACCAGTAGAAGGTGTCTGCAATAAAGATCACCAGTAGATGGTCTGCTCAATAAAGATCACCAGTAGATGGTGTCTGCAATAAAGATCACCAGTAGAAGGTGTCTGCAATAAAGATCACTGCTTAATGACATTCAGGAACATTGAGGTCTCCTGAAGAGAACTGCTGTATTTCAAATAATGGCAGCCTTAGCGAGACTGACACCACGCAATCACGGCCTCGCTACCTTGTTTACAGTCTCTGAATTAAACTGCCTTAATTTACGTGGTCCAGTCGAGCAACAGCCACGGTAGAGAAAACAAGGTAGAGTCTTTTCTATTGAAGAAAATTCACCTCCTCTTGTTTGGCTAGCCAATAGAACGGCTTTATTTCAAACAAACTTAATGACCTCACCATTGCGGCATGTCGTTAGGCCAATAGCGGTGCCGGACTTGGGGTCAGCAGTGGTGCCAGATTCAATATGAGCGCTGCTATTGGTTCGTTGCCGTGACGTCAGCATTGTCATACGGTCGATGAAAAAAGACTGGTTTGACCCTACCTTGTTTCTTCTACCGTTGCGACAGCCCACACAGCCGCACGCTGCCGTTCAGCTTCACTGCGCACGCCACTCAGCGCAGCCCACTGCGATGTAATTTACGACGCATCTACAGTAAAATGACGTCTTATACTCTCCTGATCGTAAACTCCGCGTTGTTGTTGGGATTTTTATATTGAATTGTGGACCGGAGTTGCGTTTTTCGTCGAAATAGTGGCGTCGCGACTACATTACAGTTGAGAAGTGCTTTAGCTTTTAATGGAGGGACTGAAGTCATTTTTTCTGTCTTTGAATCACAAGAAACGTTCATGATAGGCCACTGCTCTAGGACTTGTACTTGTAAGCAAATATGAATAGTTCAAAGTGCATTGATGGTTTTGGATCACCATGAACACCATGGCTACGAGCATGAACGGTGTAGTGGCATGGTATGGCGTTGGTATATTTGGTGCCAATATGGCAAAACTGCGCCTAAAAACTCAAACAAGGCCTAGTGTGTTCCGAGCAATTTATTGCTATAGGCTCGATATGTGGGAGTGTGTGCGGGACACTGTCATAGGATTCCTCACTCCTGAGTACCAAAGTAACACTGGGCAGGATTTAAAACGTAGGATTCAGCCGATGACCTCAACAAAAATCAAGTCAAATTGATCAACTTTAGCTGCTACCAGGAAGAAACGACAAGACAGCGGCAAAAAATACTGAAGGCGAAAAGCGCCGCCTGGTTTGTCATCTGCTATAACGATAAATCCTGACTGACAGGACGATCTGTTAGCTAAAGAAGTTCTCTTATTTTTTCTTAGTATCGGTAACAGATTACAAAACAAATACAGTCGAATTCTCATCTGTCATTGTCGCTCCGGTTCTGGCGGTGACATGACATGGATCCATATGTAATTCTGAGAGCTTTCTCTATTGAGTGTAATGGAAGTTTTTAAATTAAAATAGATTTGTGCTTTTCATCATTTAAACAAGCACCCTAAACAATGCGTCTGGTCATACCCGGGGCAGCTATTGCATGACTGTCGCAGAGGAAGAGCTTGTTAATTACAATGAAGTCAAACGGTATTGAAATTTAATGAAACGAATAATTCTACTCTGCATTATTGCGAGGAAGTAGTACGCGAGAAGCCTACTATATATGTATGCTTCGAAGTGGTATACTGGCTACGCAGCTCGCGTGAAGTATGCATGTGAAACAATTAAAGAATCAGGTCTTTCGCCTCAGCTAAACTGACTGATGCTGATGAATGGAGATGGAGTGTGCGAATGGAGATGAAGATGAATGGAGATGGAAAGAGCTACCCTGAACGATGCGGAGACGAGCGCCTAGTATGTGCATCATGATGGATGCAGCACGGAAAACATTTGGCAAGCCACCTCGTTACTGAGAGTGTTGTAATACATTATGTCCTTGTTGTGAGATCGCTTTGTTTCCCGGCCAACATCTGGTTTTATAATGGACAACATAGTTGTTTTTAATAGTGCACATTTCTCTAAGAACATTGGGAATTTCTGCGCGCTAACGCCCTAGAACTGTGGAATAACATGAATAGCCCTGTAATGTCGATAAAAACGCTAAGCTGCTACGTAATTATGTAATATATTTAAAACAGAACGCACATCTGGACACAAGCGCAACATCTCCCCCTGTACCGAAATTTGTATCAGTCTCATCAAAATAAAAAAGGCCGCATAAACTGAGCCAAATTGAGCAGAACGTGTATCAGGCCGCATCTTAATTGGATCAAGTGGGTCTTCGGCTTAGAGAAGAAAGTCGCCTCGACGTTTGGCTCTCTGGGTCCGAGCTGCCATGCAGGGTGCCTGCTGCTGCCGTCTAGTTCATTCGGGTACATCGTCCCTGTAATATGTACATCGACATCAAACTCCAGAGTAAATAAGCTCGAAGTTGAGTTATTAACATAGGCTAATGTATTACCTAATACAGGGATTTTCTTTGCGCTCTTTCTAACGTCGAAACTTTGAAAGTCTGCATATAATTGATGCATTACGTCTGTTTCCGTAACATTTCTTGCAGTTATTTCGGAAGCGTTAATCGAAAATATCCAATTGATGCTTTTGATTCATTTTTGGTGTATTTGTTCTCTACTAAGCCGTTCAGCTTAGAATTTATGGTCATTTTTCGCTATCTTTAATAGACTTCATTCTAATAATTAGACATTCTGATGACTAATTAGACATTCTGATGATTGCTCATTTTATTTATTATTCTTCGCTTATTTAATTTATTATTCATTACTGATCACGTCCTCTAGTTCATGTCTCTCTTTTGACTGCCATTTCTTCGCTTTTTAATTAAGCCTTTTACTATGAAGTATATTTTAGCAAACGGATTGCCAAGGTATTAAAGAAAGAATTAAAAAAATGTTCTATCAGATTTTGGACTTCGGAGGATATACATGCATCTGCGCTTCCAACGTCGAAAAAAGCACTTCAACTTCGCACGAACAACTTCCTGAATGCATAAAAAGGTGAAGGACTTAACAAAACTATGTATGACTTCATTAACAAGAAAATTAAGGAATTTAAAATGGTCCTACTTTCGCTGCCTCATAACTTTGGCCTGATGAAATCAAGAACGAAAATGCTACAAGTGTTCTTTGTTTCGTCAAAACCTGCGCTCCCATGAAGACGAGAACATTTCCTGCTAGCAGATAACGTTAGGGATGAACTAGCTCACTTTAAGTCGTGCTTGCTAAATAAGTTAGAATTCTTAAACTGATGCACCTGAGCTTCTTTTCAGAAAATTAACGCGTTCGAGGTATATAACATTTCAGAAATTATAACAATAGAATATTTAAAATATTCAAGAAAATCAAATGCGTTACCTTGACAAATCATTCATGCTTTCTTCATTAAATCTTTACTTGCCCTACTGCAGACACAAAGCTGATTTTGACCTGGAATGTTAGAAGTACTTTCACGTTACTGCAAAAAATGTGAAATGTCACCAAACTCGTTGTCGGTGGTTCAGTGAGTCCCAACAAATATTTATTTACAGCGTGAAGCTGAGCCAGATTCATGCTTTTATGCGCATATTTTATCAGAATGTTAAAATTTTGTTGATTAGGCAGACGAAGACACCACTCCTCCAGCACAAGACATTTTTTGTTTAATATGTCATCGAGAAAAATTTTATTTTTACTTCTTCGTGAAACACGAGTGTAGATTTCGACAGCCACACGAGCTCAAAAAATTTTCATAATTTTTTACTACAAGCATCGTTAGGGTCGAAAACACAACGCTTTTTATCTTCTGGGACGTCACCTGTTGATTGAAACTTTTAGGAAACATTTCTTCACTGTTAAGAATAATGAGCAAACTTTTCATGAGTGAACCAGTTTTTGGAAGCTCAGACTCGGGTCTCCACAGTGGCATTTATCGCAAACAAGTTTTTATTCGAGGGTCTAAGCTTTGAACTTTTTTGTCTGAAGCTCGCGCGCAGCTCTCTCGTTTAATCTGTATTTGATTACCCAGGAGCATTATGAGAAATTCCTTGATTGAAAGAGACGTGGGCTGCAGCAGTTGTCTCGGCACTTTAGAGTCCATCTCGGTACCATGTGGCTCAGGCGCGTCTTGATCTTCTGGTTAGAGGCATTAAGTCCTCATATCTGCGCAGCCTCAACAGGGAATAGACCTTAATGTTTTCACGTTTATCGAACTTTTTGGATTTACAGTTTAACCTTTTCAATATATATAAGTTGATACCCAAGTCAATATTTAAAATAAATATTGCAGTTGAGTTTTCAGGGGAGTCAATAGAGAGATGTGAAAATAAAAAGTAAAAACTATGTATTAAAGATTCATGAATATTTTAGGCATGTTTAGCCATATCTAATGGGTTGGAATTGTCTATTTATTCAAGGTTGTATAAGAACTGCTCATTAAGCGCATTTTTGAACTTCAATATGGATCGGAACGTCTAATTTAACAGGTAAAAGAATCCTAGTCCAGAGGTAAGAGAAAGAATTCCAGCGAGCACCTTGGCCGCCTCAGCCCCACCATTCCAGAGGCAAATGTTAGCAGTTCCATCCAAGCACCTGGACCGCCTCAGCCCCACCATTCCAGAGGCAAATGTTAATTAACAGTTCCAGCCAAG